>JAPYZS010002954.1:0-15666 GCA_030522925.1 Trissolcus japonicus
CTTGCTCACTGGCCATTGCAATCTCCGATGCTATCTACATAAAAAGGATGAGGACATTGACTCAACTTGTAGATGGTGCGGAGAGGAGGAGGAAACTCCTACAGATCCTACAATTTTGTAGAAACATTAATCTGGAACCAATAGTCTAAGGTCAGGGGGGATAGGTACAAAGGCTCACGCTATGTGCCTCCGGCGGTCTCTAACGCTTCCTCTCAATACTCTATTATTATTATAATTATTATTTTGTTTCATATGCTCCAAATAAAATAATATTCATTTTTGAGATTAAATTTCGAAATATAATGAAAAATTTTTAATCTTGTGCTAGTACAATAACAAATGTTCAAATATTGTTAATTTTATTAATAAAGAAAACAAATATTTGTTCACATTTCATTTTAATAATTTGTGACCGCAGGCTAATTAATTTCTAACCAATAAGACAATGAAAATCCACCTTAAGCCTTGTGTGCAGGTGTTCTTAAGTCTAACCTCCGTTGAATTAACCTCTCAAAAATCACATGTCACTCATAGAGTGTAAGCAATAGCGGGTAGCAAGTACAATTTTTGTGAAAAAATATTTCTATTTGGCGACGTTAATCCGACAATTCTAGGAAACAAGTTACCTAGCATTAAACAGGTACTGAAAGTGTTTTTTTTCTATACGCGAACGTTAAAACTGTCTGTCAGAAGCAGTGCATCGTTGGTAGCGATGCTGGAAAGAAGTTATGATTTTCTGGGAAAAAGCTGGGATACCTACAAAAGAAGTACAAAGGATAATAGAGAAAGTTGAAAAAATTTATCAAGAATGGCGAAATATCCAGAAGCGAGCAGGACAATCAACGAACCTTGAAAAAAAAGAAACTTTCAAAAAACGTATCGAGCTTTTATTTGATGTTGCGAGTGCTGCTGAGAAAATGGAGGAATTAAATGCTCCATAATTGAAATTTTCGGAAAATCAAAGAACACCTCAACAGAGTGGCTTTATAGGTGATGTGGAAACAATCTTTGATGAAGCATCATCTGAAGAATTGAAAATCATGCACGAGGACCGTCGTGGAAAACTTCGTCAACAACAACAAAGTGTCATAGTTGATTTTTCGATGTTTTATTTAAACTTTTATTCGATGAGTGAGATTTTCAATTATGACATTTTTTGTAATTTCTTCTCGTTTGATTCGTTGCAATGTTAAGGTGAAATGGTTAAATTGATAGGTAGCAGTGACAGTAACAGAACGGAAAGTCAGGGCAGCAGTTACTCTCAAGAACTAACACTTGCCGGTCCGTCTCAACCGAAAAAATCGCGAGGCACAATTTATGTTTTTCAGAACGAGAAACTAGTTTCCACGCTCGACAAATGTATGATTTCTGAGAGAAATGCGGCACGGGTAGTAACAGCAGTAGCCGAAGCCTTAAATTGCGATCTAAATTCGTTAGTACTGAGCAAATCGTCCTTTAACTTGTGTCGAAAGAAAATACGGCAACAACTGTCCCAAAAAATTAAAGAACACTTGACCAGCATTCCACTGCGTTCTACTGTTCTTCACTGGGATGGGAAGTTGATAACGGAACTTCAAGCCACTGCAATCGTAGAGGTATTTTTTATTTGAATATCTTTTTAATTTAGAAACAAAATTATATTGGCTTGCATTGAAATCAAACTTGATTCAACCAAATAATCAAATAATTTTTCAAGTAGTTCAGGATTGGGGATTATCTGACTCCATCAAAGCACTCTGCTGTGACACTACAATCTTGGTGTGAGAAAAGGCGCTGCAAAACAAATAGGTGATTTTCAATGTTTCATTTAAAATTTCGTTACATGAGTTTAATTTTCAATTATAAAACTTTTTTGTAATTTATTACTGTAGAACTGATGCTGTCAAAGGAACTGTTCTATTTGCCTTGCAGACACCACATTTTTAAGCTGGTATTAGGAGCTGTCTTTGATGAACTGATGCCAAAATCCACTGGACCTTCCATTCTTCCATTCAAAAAATTTCAAGATGCGAACCACTTAAAAATATTTTTTAACAGCTTAAATGACAACTGTCAATGAAAGAATTGTCAATTTTCACACCAGATTTGAATCGAGCGAAGTTGAAAAATTAAGGATGTCATGTTTGCGAACAAAACAACGGAATCGGTGGAATGTATGGAACTCTAACCGTTAATATCGCGAAAACCTATGTTTAATCCCATTCAAATTTCAACCTTTCGGTGGCACGTGTTAATCTAGTTTAAAAAAAATTTTATCACGGGGGATATTTTTTTTTCGTCAAGGTGAACATTACTGGGGGGTGCGACCTTGAAAATTCAACATTTGCAAAATTAACGTACACCCTACTGCGAATAGCCAAAACACGTTACGGTGAGAGGGTCATTGTTTACATGATGGACAACGAAACTGAAGTTACAATATTTTTGCCTCCCCTTATGATGCAGCCTTTCGGAGAGGATCCGTATTATCTACGTCATTCGAATGAAATGACTCACGATGAAAATTTAGTGGAATATGTTAAACTGTGTTTTCACACGAAAAAAAACCATTGTACATTTTGTTGATACATTTTTTGTTCCCTTCAATAAATAAAAGAATATTAATTTTGTATAATCAATCGAATCAGGATTTTTTGCGATTGACAATTCTTCGCTGTGTAAGGAGCCTTTGGTGGGATTGTTTTAGAAATTATTGAGCAGGTAAGTAATCACCATTGTAATGTTAACTGGTAAAATAGTGAAAATTTGAGTCGTCCATCCTGGCAAGTAAGATTTATTGAATACGAGTTTATATTTACTTAAATACAATTACGAGCGATTTCAGAATTTTGATACATTCAATTGTGGACACTTGTGCTTAAAATATCTATATAACTCATGATAATTTGACAAGTCACTTAGTCATAAAATGAAATCTTTTACATGTACACTGAGTGCAAATTCCTCGATCTTGGAGGCAAATTTTTCTCCACCGATTGAATTACATCCAGACCAACAGTATGCGCTCGGATCGTTTATCATAATACAAAAGTCGGAAGGGGTTATAAAAAGTTACCATAATGGAAGAATCACGTCAGTCCGACAGAACATTCGGAACGAATGACATCGCAGAACGCGAAATTTTAGTTAAGTCTGGGGTCACGATTTGAAAACGTTGATCCGACTAAAAATCATTATTTTCTGTCATGGCAGTAGGCGAAGAATTCAAGGATCCTTTTGTTACGATGAGTCGATATCGAGCTATGATATGGTTATGACATTTGATATGACATTTGCCGTATGCATCGTCGTTCGGCAACAACAATAAAATTCGAATCCTAATACAGCATCAAGATCTATCAATTTCACCAAGTCAAAGTTTATTGCAAGTCGAACCAAAAACGTCGGCATCACAACCCTCATGAAAAATTACGTTTTGATAAGTCCGAGTCCAGAATAATTGATAGAGAATGCAAATTTCATGGGCAAAATTAAAACGAATAAAATGACAAACGCAACCGGATATTTCGATGTTTGCTTACCTCTGAGCGGTCTGCTTGAATTCGCCGAAGATTACAATTGCGTCGTTGTGAATGCGAAACACGAGTTAATTTTGATAAGAACGAACACCGACGATAATGCAGTGATTCAAAATGAGGCTGAAGATTATAAAATTAAAATTAACAAAATCGCATGGTATGTTTCTCATATAAAGGTTTCGGATACGCAGAACATTGATTTGCTGAATCTGATTGCAAAAAATGAATCAATACCATTGAGTTTTGGATCGTGGGATCTGCTTGAAAATCTCGCGTTGCCTCAGACGCAGAAGCGTGTGTGGTTATGGAAAACATCGACTCAGTTAGAGAAACCACGCTTCGTGATCGTAGGTTTTCAGACGGCGAAAATAATTCAAAAATTATTAACGCGAGTCAATTTGATCAATGTGCGTTGCGTGATATAAGATTGTACTTGAACTCTCAGAGCTACCCATACTCAAATCTCAACATAAATTTTCAGTCGAACCAATTTTCTGTTCTCTACGATATGTATGCCACTTTCCAACGATCGTATTATTCCAAGGAACCCGAACCTCTGTTGACTCATAATGAATTTTCAACATATGTACCCTTTTGCGTCATCGATTGTTCCAAACAGTGCGAAACTATAAAAAATGGTTCAGTCGACCTCCGAATCGAGTTGATGTCGGACAAAAATTTTCCTGCCGATACTTCTGCTTACTGTCTGATCATTCACGACAGGGTCGTTGAATACAACGTGTTGAACAGCGTTGTACGAAAATTGTAAAAAAATGCAGTACATTTGCGACCTTCAAGGGTTCAAATCGAACGAAGGAAATTTTATTGTGAAAGGAGTAGCGGTCATGTGTCTGCAAGATGGTCTCACCGTTGTACAATTGATTCAACCTCCGTCCGAATGGAATTATTTATCCGCGAAATATAAAGCTGTAAATAATTGATTGTATAATCATTATCATTCATTGGAATGGAATAGTGGGAATGTACCATATGATATGTCAAGCGAAGATATAAAAAGTATGCTCAACTTCAATTTAACAAATATAATAGGTAGTGGTACTCAAATAATCGACTTAGCAGAACTAGGATGCATATCGTTGTTGAAACTGCGAAACATATAGAGGAAATGTCCTTTTCACAAAGATAAACGAGTTAACTGCGCACGTCAAAATGTACCAATGTTAGCCTGGTGATTTGAAAAAAATGACTTTTATGTCCAAAAAACGAATAAATGATCAGTAGTATTCCGAACGTTCAACAAGATAAGTCGATAATAGCCTCGAGAATTTAAAGAAACGGATCATATGATAAACAAGAAAAATGATGATAATGATAAGGAGAAAATTTAACGAGCATCGGAAAGTTCATGTGCAAGATAAAAACAATGATGACTGCAACATAAGGTATCAACGTTTCCGATAGGTCTGCTCACCCGCTGAAGAGGTGCGTCGTCTCCAGCAATACATATGGCTCCGTGGTAACGTTCGCTGCTTATGCTCGCAACATCAAGGGATCAATTCCTTAGTCATGGATGTGATTTTTTTCAACATGTCAACAAATTGATTCTTTCATGCAAACAGAAAATATCGTCATGCACAATGCATTATTTATTTCCCTCAAATACAAAAGTTTTCAATTTTATTTGTCCAATCGTTCGGATTCGTTCGAAAGCGTAAAATATATTTTTAATGCGAATGAATTAAACATTGATAACACTTTCTTTTGTTTGCATTATAAGAGCACTGTAGCAATTTCTTTATCGTTGAGCATCATCAGCTCTTTCAGACAGTATTTCGGGAGCCTGATCGAGTGCACGAGAGATGAAATTCCTGATTATACACTCGGCACAACAATTAGCGGGCACCCCTAAGAAATGAAAATTTTCAAACCTCCATAACTTTGATAATTCTCATATAAACTAGCTTTATTTTTTTTTTTGTATGAAAGGGCATGATTTGAACTTCAAGAATACCATGTTGAATTTAATTTTTACCCCACGGTAGATGGCGCTGTTTTCAAGTAAAGCTAACAAATGAAAAAAGCATTCTTTTCAAATGAACATAAGTTTCTTTTTAGCCCCCAGAACATGTCTTTTTCTTCTCGGAAAATGAATATTCAAATTCTGACGAACATTTTGGAAAAAAAATGTTAAAAAAAGTTCGAATTTGTTCGAGTTATGAGGATTTAAAAAAACGGTGCTTTTTTTGATTTTTTGACGATTAGTCCGTTTCGTCCATCGGTGAAAAAAAGTTCTTTTTCTTGAATTAAACATCTTAAAAAAGGCTATCCAAATGTTTCAACAGAAATTTTTTCAACATTGTTTTCGTTACTTGGTAAAGGTAGTAGGTCCAACTAAAAAACGCAACACTTTATATGTAATTCTTATGGGAGGTGTTGCGTTTTTTATTTGGATTAGTGTGTGTTCAGTCACAAGGATTATTATAATCGCTTCGTGAATTACTCATCAGTCACAACGCAGCGAATGGACTCCATGTCCGAAGTTCTTCCTAAAGTCTCAAAATAAAACTTTTACGAATTCGGACCGTCCGGCGGCATCGAGTTGAAGGACGGCTTGTGCATTCTCACTATTAACGCCCTCAATGCCAAGATATAAATTTTCTTTTGGTTCTGGATCATTTTTCTAGGAAGCACACATCCTTGCTCCCAGATCTGTCACTGCTATGCAGATTCCTTACCATTTTTTCACGTCGTTTAAGATTAATTTCAATTAAATCAAAGTTTAGATTTTTTTACAATAGCAATATCAAATATTTATTTTCTGAAATGAACTTTAGCTAATTGTTCCTGTTGAATCAAATAGAAACATTGATTCGCATGCATTTTAAAAAGTTATTTGCAATTTAGCGGATAAATCGCCACAGAACGAAAAGGATCGAGGAAACGTCAAATCGAAATTCATTCCTTTTTTAACTTGAATTTGTGATAAAATAAAAAGTAATTAAAATAATTTTTTCATTAATTTTATTCACAATAATTCTTCGGTACATCTCTTTTAAAACCCCAAAGCAAAGTTTCTATCGATTTCGGTATAAGCATTTTTTTAACACCTCTACGAATCAATTCCAATGTCTTCTGACGTAACCTAAATAGAGTATGATTTTCGATTTTTATTGTACTTTGCGTTGTAAACTTATTTTTATAATTGAACAAACTGTTGTATTAATCTCGAAACGTAATCTCACGTAGCGATAAACCCTTTATACTTTTCACACGCTTTTTTCCAATACCATCACCCAAAATTTTGTATGAATATAATTTTGCACGCAAACCGATGAAATGCGTCATAATTATACCGTTAAGTTCATCTTTAAGTCCAAGAACTCAACGATTCACGCGCGGCATACCATAAATATTATCCTCGGCGTATCCAGATATGCCAGACCTATGTATATCTTTATTTATGTTTTCATAAATGTTGTTAATGTTATTAATCATTATCACCAGACTATCTGTATCGCTATAAAGTAATTTGGCATTGTGATTGAAATGCTTTTTGTATTATCATAGTATTAATCGTAGGCAATGGTTTTTGGCATGTCCAATATGCAAAATCCTGCATAAGAAGACTTATCGAAGTACAACGACGTTTGATTCATTTCTATGAAAACAAAATCGTTCGAAATTATTCTTGAACTATGATTTGTTTTTGAAATGTATGCATGCGCGCCGTATATACGTTTAAACTTCGTCGCCAATTGAACCTCATGATATTTTCGTACGTTTCGCATGGTTTTACCAAATATCAAATTGATCATAAATTTAAAAAAGTTTTTTTCACACTTATTGCCCGATTGTTTTCGCAAATTAGTATTAACATTTACATATTCAGCTAACCATGGTTTTTGGTTAAATTTCAAAATGCGATAAATTTCTGTTATTTTCATTCCTTAACTGACGTATTGTTTCAAATTTTTAAAATGCAAGACATAATTAGTTGCATCGTACAACGTCATCATTAATTCAGATTATTTTCCGTTTTCGGGGATTTGATGTTCGGGTGCGAGTGAAAAATCTGAGTGCGCACGATGGAGCTATAATCAGATTGACTTCTGCTATATAACACCACTTACCGTTATCATCGATGTTCAAATCAAAGTGTTCAACGTCATGGACCCACTCAAACTTTGCAAATATTCAGGTACATTATATATGAAATAGGACGCGCCGGATCGTAGAGGTAATTCATGAATGGATTGTTATTCTCCGCATACCTAGTCACAAAAGTGGCTACGCCCCCACGCATGCCTTTTTCTATAAATAGATACATGTCTACGTTAATCATGTGTCTGTGATATAATAATTCGGATCCAAATTATAAATTTGTATACAATTTTAAATATCGCTCACAAAATATCACGTATGAGGCACACATCGCTGGTAAGATAGCTCTCCGCGTAAAAACGGAGCGAATGCATCTCGAACGTTTTCTATACTTTGATGGCATGCAAATATTCCTCATCAATTATGTAACGATCGTTCGACTTTGAATGAAACGCCTCCGTCGGTGGTAGTCTCGTTTCATTTAATTTGTCTTAACCATCGAGATTATCATACGGAAACACTCCTTTTCTGGTGACTAATTGAAATTGTTCATCATTTTTAAAATGTTTTCGAGTCATTACTTTATCATCGTCACTCAGAAAAGTCACTAATTTTTCAAGACTGCTGGCCATAAATCTGAACGAGTCCAGAAAGCGCGAACATACTTTCTTGTTCTCGAATTTTTTGATGGAAGAAATATATTTGTCTTTGTATATAGCTAACTTCAACTTCATAATTCTTTGCAACTTGTTCAGTTAATAGACTTCCGTCATAGTTCGATAAATTATAAAGAATAACAGGTATATATATTGCATTTCGATGTTTTATTTATTATGTCCCTCCCTGCAGATCGACACCACGCACCGAGGTTGTTGAGTTTAATTACACAAGTTTTGAGTTGAATATTTGGTCTTTATTTAGACGTGTCGATCCTTTACAGTTTCGCGGTCGCGAGTCGAGAGCGGTCTCAACTTTGTGTAATCAAAACGGGAACTTGTATTTTGGTCTGATCGATTACTCCGGCAATATTCTAAGTCCGTTGGGTGGAACCGAGACTAAGTCCGTTGATCGGAAAAGCGACTAAGTACGTCGATCGGAAATTAGACTGAATCTGCGGGTCGGACGTGAATTATTGATTAATTTATTAAATAAAATATAAATATAAAATAGTTAATAAGGCGCGGACATGACATATTCTACACTGAACATGACTGGCACCTCGGTAGCGAGATGTGAAATGACAATGATCCCGACATTTTCTATTGGTTTCGACAAACGGTTTCTCGCAGATGTGACAAACACTCGCACGTTGAAAACCTCTTCCCTTCTCGATCGTTAAATTCATTGGTTTATGTGACATTAATTTATTCTTGTAATAGACAACCAAATTATATAATTCATCGACGAACCATTTTATTTACCAGAGTCAATACAAGTACACTTTGTATAATAAGTAATGCTAAACGGTACATGTTTTTGATATGAATCATTTTGATTCGTTTACATCAGTATAGATTCTAAATCACTGTAAACAGTGAATGCGACTGGTTTCTTATTTTTATGATTTTTGAATTCAACGATTTTTTTAGACAGTGGCTATTCGCACCCAGTCCGTGCACAGTAGAAGCTGAATTCTGCTTTATTTGCGAATAGTCACAGCCATTTTTTTATCCTCTTTAAGAAATTTCATTTTGCACTGTTTTTCAATTTTTTCGCGATCACTCGTATGATTAGAATATGATTTTTCGTATCTGGAATCATTCAAACACTTGTCACGAAACCAAACTTTAGTTCTGCTTTTTGATAAATTCGTTGCCACTCAACGAAATAAACTTTTTATCAAACAAAAATGATGATAAAAGGTGGTTTCGTTTTCAGAATCTCTAATTGCTCAATTAGAGAAGCACAACGTTTATCATATGTGTTGATTTTCATATTGTTCATCTCTTTAAATTTCTTGACAAATTTCTTTCACGTTTTATTGAAAATTCGATTCCATTGTATTTTAATTTAGTGTCGGAATGAGGATACGATGTAGTTTGATCTGAATTTGATGTCACAGAGTGTAAGGCTGTCATGATGCTCCGAGGAAAGCAGTAATAATCCCAATTTTTTATATTCATATAACCGTTTTTATTTTTGACAAAACTGAGGATGTCGAGTTACCTACAGTTAACGGCGGAAATTCGGCCATGTTAAAAAGCACGTTGTAACGTCATTTTTCATATACGTAAACTTCTTAATTTTTATTATTTAAATTACTTATTTTAACTCAAAATATTGAAATCGATATCAAATCGACCCATTGGTTCGTAACATGGTCGAGATGGCTGTTTTTATACCAAACTAAACTTTACAATAGTCAGAAATCACAAAACCAAAACCTTAAATAAATGTATAAAATTGAGATTCTACGTTACTTCAACAACTTTGACTACGTAGAGCGGAACTACGCAGCGAGGGAAAAGTCCCTCGCTGCAAAACAGACTGACTGCGACCAAAAATTTGTTCCAGGCAAGGATCCCTTAGGTAAACAATTGAAGACAATATAAAAAAAATCCACTATCAAATTGTTACCGGAATTAGTGATTTATTCAGAAAAACAATTTAAATAAAAATTTCTAATTTATGACCCCCGGAAAGAATTTCAGAATCAAAATTTTCAAATTTCTAAACTATTATTAATGCACCATTTTCAAAATAATGCAAATAAAATCATCAATAAAATAAAATTTGTCTACACAATTAAAAATCATCGAAATTTTATCATAAAAGAAAATATAATATGGCGCTTCTAAAACTAATGCGTGCCTGTGAGCGGTCAAAACGAGCAATCAAGCGAGATTTCACCAATGCAACCAGTAATTCGCAAAATGAACAAAAATAATTTCCGACGTCTACAACGAGATTCTTAACCTTACTTTACAATAACTTTACTTCAACTTTACTCAAATCACAATTTTCTCAATAATCAAAATTTAACTTTTTCGACAAAATTCACGCAAAATCACCGGCACAAATACTTGATACGAAAAATCAAGTGGAACGTTACAACCATATTTTACAAAAATTTAGACTTTAGTCTAAAACAATCGTACGTTTGTCCTGGACCAAACTAGAAAATTATACAATTTAATTACAAAATCTGAACTTTCAAACGAAATCTTTACAAAGTCTCCGAATTTCCGGGATACGAAACTTTAATTGAAACGACTCACAGGGTTGATTTCTCTATGTCCTTACGCTTTGGCAACCACTCGGGTTGATCCGGCACGATAATTTGCGAGTCCTGGTTTCGTCTCGATGGCGTCACCCACAAAACAGAATGAAAATCGCAATCTTCCAAAAACTTAATGCCTCAAAAATCGTCTCTCCTTCTCAACCTCTCCCACTCCACAGGTGTCCTACGTTTCCTCTCTGCACTCCTCACCGCTCTTGACATCTCTGGCGCCAAATTTGAACTCTCGGTTGTGATGGTATAATGGCTGCTTACATCTGGATATCCTTCTTCTTCTCCAAGTCGCCCGTGACTTATCTCCTTGTCCCGGAATAGGTCCTTCATAACAGGACCGGTAAATTTGATGTCTTTAGCACAGGGCGGGCAATGACTGAACCCTTTGACAAACTCTGCTGACAATATCTGCACCAACATCAGGAGTATCTCATGGCCATTGGGATACTCACCTCTTCCGGCAACCGTGCTAGGACGATTCACCGTGGTCAGGGTAGAGCAAAAGTTCATCGTTGGTCACCACTGACCCAATGCCAGCATAACAAGTCCTTTCCGCGAATGCGGTAGCTGGTGGGACGATGGCCGTGTAACAACCTGGTGTAAATAGTCATCTAGCAGGTACTTCCAAATGCCTTTGGATGTAGCTTCTATGGCAGCTTTCCGTTGGTTCAATTTCGTTGATGTACAAGTTCTCGTTATTGTTGAGAAGAGTGAGAGGGGTTTGGAGAACGTGAAGGTTGGCAGTTCCCCTGTGGTGGAGTTCCGGAAACGATGAATCCTGGGGGCTGATGGTATTGCCCCTCAGTCTGGACCTCGTTGCGTGCCAGATCCACCTTTGTAGTGCCTGCGCCTTTACAAATTAGCAACTCTGGAAACCGCAGACAGAATCAAAATCTTATATATAAAAAAATAAAATAATACCATAACAAATTCCTCATTATACTTTACTTTAGCTTGACTTTAAATTACTCAACAAAATTCTCATTAAACTATACTTTATTTAGACTTCATATTTCTTTACCGGAATTAATTCATGAATAAAAGATCAAATTCAAATTATCATTATCAAAATTATTATTATAAATCAAAAATTAATCTCAAAAAAGCAAGACGAAAAAACTAAAAATGAACAAAATGTGTCAAATAATGTTACGCATGTTATCGCCTATTCTTGCTTTCTTGCCACGCCACCGAGTCCCGACCAAACCTCACGGATTATTTATTTCTCATAAATAGTCCGTATAAACAATACTAATTATTTCTAATAAATTCCATCCTGATTCTTTGTCTTGAAAATTATCTATTTTAGACAATAGTTTATCTCTATTCGGGATAAACGTTTTCATTGTACCATACATCAAAGTCCGTTGCTCGCCTTATCGCGTGTGATTTTGTGACAAAGTGCTTGATATCCTCATTAACTTCTTCACTGTAATGTTCAAATTTGCAATATTATATGCAATTAGCTTTTAACGATCTATGCTCGTTAAACGCATCCTTTATTCTAGTCTTGAAGATGTGATTTCTTCCACATCATCGAAAAAATTTAGCAAATCAAAATGACGTAAATAAATTATCACACCTGTACGTATTCTTCCATTTACTACGCTATGAATGTGTTCCCATTTCACTTGATCGCTGCGTCGGCAGGCATTTGAGGCGCCTAGGCACCTCAAATCGATTGTCAGAGATTTTAACATAAGGTTGATGATTGATAGAAAACACAGATGGTTAGATGCCTAGGCGCCTCGATATCGCATAAAAACTGGCGGCTAGCAACTGGGTTGCATAGCAAGTTTGAGCGTGACAACGTCTAAAGGGACTAAAATCTTATAATTATAAACAGAAAATCAAAATACTACAAAACGTAACGCTGTCGCCATATTTCAAGTGGTGGCCGACATCTACCAATTTATTAGACGTTGTCACGTTAAAATTTTATTTAACATTTTTTTGTTATTTGACGTCTTTTCTTGTGAAACGCTTTAAATTAGAATGTTCGGCTAATTTCTTTCAAACCTATCAAAAAATTTCTTCAAAAAAAATGAAACAGGTCATCATTCCAAATCGAAACGTCGTCAAGCGAAATGTTTGTACATCACTGGATATAATGGCTGGAGCTGATTCATTATATCTAAGTTTATAAATTTGAATCATTTTTTTTACCGCGTGAATTTTCTTTTTTAATTTGGAAAATTTTTCAAGGACTATTACAAGTACCAACCGTACTTTTCCAACCCTAAAGATTAGGTTGAAAATTTGACTGACGCTAGAAAAATTCTGCTGATCGTTCTTTTGATGATGGCCACGCAAACAAAATGTAATTTCCCGAAAATAAACGTGGTCATTGATTTCCAAGATGTCTCGGCAATTCTGAAAGTATACGCACTCGGTGATACGATATACTGGCAATTTCGATTGTTGCGTGAAGAGGACTTCAAGTTGGCAGAGGCTTTGGATTGTGTACCTCCAACGGGGATTGTGCCCAGCCAACAATTCACGAATAATATATTAAACAGCATGGAACAAATAGTGCTTCAGGACCTGAGCGTAAGGCACCAGATCAAAGAGGAACCGGAGTCAGACAGCGACACCAAATTCAATTTATCGGAATGCGGTCAATTGGTTCGCGAGAGTAGCAAAAATTTCGACCTAGAACATTTTGTTCTAATATCACAGGATGAGGGAGGTAATCAAACATATTTGACTATGTGACACACACGCAAACACGAACACATTTACAGTTTGATTTTGTTAGATTTTAATGAACATTTTTTATTCTATTTTCAGCATTATTCCTTTTTTCATCTCTCTTCCGACATTTTTAAAAAAAAATTCTTTTTTAATTAACTAGGGAACTTCGTTTGCTCCGCTCACTGCGCCCCCTGCGCGCTACGCGCGCCAACCCCGCATACGAATAGCAAATTCTTTCATTTTTTTTCAGGAAAAAATTTGGTAATAAAAATTAAATAAGATACATTAGATAGAATAATTAGAAAATGACAGTTTCTCTAACACATTTTTGTTAAAAAAACAATAAATAATAAACATTTTTCCATTTTTCTCCCAGATTCTTAAAAATAAGCCTAAAATCTATTAATGTAAAAAAAATCTAGTCGATCAATTAAAAATTAGCGAAAATAGCAATTTTGATTGCCAGTCTCCTTAAATTTACGAATACTCGAAAAAAAAATTCAATCAATTTTCGATTTCCAGACAAAACTTTCTCTATATCATGTAAAAAATTATATATGGCACCATTTATGAACCATAAATGAGTTTTATATAAGGGCTAAGCATTAATGAAACATATATGTCAACATATACAATATTTATGATACATAAATGGATACATATATGTCAAAATATGGAACATGTATGATTTATAATTGGTTACATATATGGCAACATATGGAACATTTATGATACATAATTGAATATTTATAGACCATAAATGAGGGCATATATGATCGATAAATGCCATATGAATAGTCATTTATGCGCCATATATTCTCCATTTATAAAACCATTCATGTCTCATATATAGATTTATTTATGGACCATATATGTCTTCATTTATGGTCCATAAATGATTCATATATGTTGCCATTTATGTTTCATTTATGGAACATAAATGTGTTTATTTACTTTGCATTTTTCGATTACTTCTATCGATCCTGACTTTTCTAAGTTGTGAAAATTGAAAGAAACGTTTCTTTCCCTATATTCAAACTACCGTGTATGTTCCAAAAATTAGAAGACTTAGGATAATTTAAAGTCAAACCCGAAATGTGTCACTGAGATGTCTTAAAGATTAATGTTTTTATTTACTTGGCATTTTTCGATTACTTCTATCGATCCTAACTTTTCTAGGTTCTGAAAATTTGAAGAAATGTTTCTATCTATATTTTAAAACTACCGTAAAAGTTTCGAAATTAGAAAACTCAGGAAAACTGAAAGTCAAACCCGAAAAATGTCACTGGGATGTCTTGCAGATTTATGTGTTTATTTACTTTGCATTTCTCGATTACTTCTATTGATCCTGACTTCTCTAAGTTCTGAAAATTTGAAGAAACGTTTCTTTTTCTATATCAAACTACCGTGTAAGTTTTGAAATTAAAAGACTCCGGAAAATTAAAAGTCAGACCCAAAAAGTGGCATTAGAATGTCCTACGAATTAATGTGTTTATTTACTTTGCATTTTTCGATTACTTTTATCGATCCTCACTTCTCTAAGTTCTGAAAATTTGAAGAGACGTTCCTTTCTCTATATTGAAACTTCCTTGTAAGTTTCAGAAAATAGAAGACTCAGGAAAATTGAAAGTCAGACCCAAAAAATGTCACTTGGATTTCTTGCAGATTAATGTGTTTATTTACTTTGCATTTTTTGATTACTTCTATCGATCCTGACTTCTCTTAGTTCTGAAAATTTGAAGAGACGTTCCTTTCTATATGTTCAAATCACCGTGTAAGTTTTGAAATTAGAAGACCCAGGAAAACTGAAAGTCAAACCCGAAAAATGTCACTGGGATGTCTTGCAGATTAATGTGTTCATTTACTTTGCTTTTTTTGATTACTTCTATCGATCCTGACTTTTCTAAGTTCTGAAAATTTTGACAAACGTTCCTTCCTCTATATTGGAACTACCGTGTAAGTTTCAGAAATTAGAAGACTCAGGAAAATCAAACGTCCGACAC
Organism: Trissolcus japonicus; assembly: GCA_030522925.1. Lineage (NCBI taxonomy): Eukaryota > Metazoa > Arthropoda > Insecta > Hymenoptera > Scelionidae > Trissolcus > Trissolcus japonicus. The sequence goes on from JAPYZS010002954.1 coordinate 15,510, forward strand.
GAAAAATGAAACTGGGATGTTTCACTGATTTGGCTTTTTTCGATTATTTCTATCGATGCTATCTTCTCTTATTCTCCTGTCTTATCTTAAAATTACTGTCAATTTTATATATATTCGTCATTATGATGATTTGTTATCTTCTTCATCATGAAATCAT
>JAPYZS010002960.1:0-14314 GCA_030522925.1 Trissolcus japonicus
TTTAAGATATTTCTTTTTGTTTCAAGAATAAACTATACTTGAATAGACTAAGAACTTTTATTTTTGGTTCGTATTCAAATCCAAAAACTTTGTCAATCAAGAGTCTTGCTCCTGGATCAATCGGTCTTCTTTTGTAGAGTGAATAAGTAGAATACATTTTGATAAATTCACAGGGGAAAAACATCGCTATTGAAATACTTTGAACGTCTTTCACAAGTCGAAATTTTTAGTTGAACAATTTTAATGTACGTGATCCAGGACGTGAAAAACTGATTCCATAGGGATTTCTATGACATTTGCTAACCGGGAGTTTGAATTTAGTTTTTTTTCTCTATCTCTCTTTCTCTCTTGTTCGCTATTGTTTCATAACGAAAGAAAGATTAGTTTGAAAGCAGACAAAGCAGACACGCATTCAGTGTGCATTCAGAATGATGAGTATTTTTGTTTCGCGATATCTGTTCTTTCGATTTCAGCGTGTACGTGTGATTTAAACTGGGAAACTGAGACACGTGACTGTGTTCTTTTTTCATTGTTCCCGTCTGTGTCTTACGAGTCGCAGGACTCGTAAGATTACCGTGGGGTATTTTTTTCTTAACCGTAGGATGAACGAAGAATGAACAGGTGATTTTGGAGCAGTGGAGAAGAAAGAAACGGATTTTATAAATTGGATTGCATGTACCTACTTAACATGATCTCCGTGTGCTCGCTCAAATTTATTTTCTACTTCGACGTTTACTCCGACTGTAGTGGCGCCAGGAGTGCAAGAAGTCTTTCATCGGTGAGCCGAAAACCAATAAAATCAACGGCCTCTTCGTTCGGGTTCGAACGATGTCATTTCTGTAACCGCAATTTGGTTTGCGAAAGTGTTGCATTTGAATTTAATCGATGGCACTGCGGCTTGATTTCGTTCGCAAAACTCTTTCATCTCGTTTCATTAATATTTCGTTTTCTCTTAACTGAAAAACGATTTGGGGATAAAACAACTGAATAATTTTTCATTTAGATTTAATCGTTAATTTTTTATTTCGCCAAGTCATCGAAATTTTGTTTAATCGAGAAATAAAAAAAGGGACGATTTTTGTTACTATTATGCACAGCGAAAGATATGTGAAATTGAATTTCCCTGTGATTTACATAAGAAGAAGCTCAACGTTAACGTATTTCTACTCAGCATACACGCAATGCAAAACTTTCATAAGATGTCTTAGTGCCAACAAAATGAATGATTTAGCATTAATGTCAGAAAGATGTTCATTGTTACTGTGTTTTTGGATTAAGGAGATTTGCCAAACGTTAATTATCATAATCATCAGTGCCATCATGCGAACAGGATCGAACATTGTTTGTTGAAGAATAAATTTTGTATCGACCTAAAAAATTATTCGGTGTCATTTACATGACTTCATCACGAAGACTCTCAGTGGTTTCCAGCTCCAAATTGTACTGAAATGAGAAGTAGAAAATGAAGACAAAGTTGGGCGTCGCGAATTCAATGCAAAACTGTTCTTAAGAAAGTAGAAAAATGATTTTTATAAGGTTTTGCCCATTGTTTCGTTGGTTCGCATTGATAAAATTGTAAGGAAGCCGAGAAAATTGGTGGTAGTTCCGATTTGCATGATTCATATCAATTTGTAACACGAGCATACGTCACTTCTCGTGCAATTGTTAAGAAGAAAGCTTAGGTAGCAGAATAAGTGCAGCATAAAAGAGTGTACTCAACGAGATTTTTGTTTTATTTATGTACTCTCTATCTTATCGCTTTCTGTTCCTGCTTTTATTCCCAGATGGCGTCTTTGCAGTCGACGTTCCAACAATTTTCAAGTTGCGGAAAAACCGAACGATGGAAATTTATGAGAATTCTTTTGAAATCTTCGTCGCGAGTTGAAAAAGCAAGTCGATTTGTTCGGACGGGTGGCAAGGCAGGGATTTTATCGATAATGAAAGTGCCGTTAAATGAACGTATTCGGGGTTACACAAAGTTGATAATACGAGCAATTCGTTAATTCTTGCCAAGTCAAAGAGAAAGAAAGTTTGAAATATTGATAAATTGAGTAAAAACTCAATTTTTTGACATTGTGTTCTATTTTCTTGTTAAAATTTTGTTTAGCAGTATTGGCTTATTTATTAGCGTTGTGCGAAGAATATTTCATCTAACGAATAATGAAGTATACAAAAATAAATATATCATGCAGAACTTCGTGTATTACTATAATAAATGTGGTAGGAAATAGGATCAGCTTTGTGGAATATTTTTCCTCTTACGATACATGCGGTAAAGGAAATGGTATGATTTTTTATTTTTGCTGTTGTCGTTTTTTTTCTTTTTTTCAAATAACTTTTTCACCTCGCACCACAGGGAACATATGAGTTTCGATTCTCGGTTATTCCAGAGATACGCAACAAATAACAAACAAAATTCTTCTCTGTTCTAATTGAAAAACTTCTGTGTAATTGTTTATTCGCGCCTTTTATTTTGTTTGCTTTATTTAATATATAGAGCAGAGCATCAAGTGTTCACTTTGTCAGAAGAATCGATAGTGGTTTTTTAATAGATCGGATGAAACGTTTTATTGAGGATATATAAATCGCATTTACGTGCATCGAGAGCGGTTAATTGGCATGTGATTCTATATATACATTTAACCACTTTGACAGTAACATCTTTATTTTGGTTTAATTACTTCTGTAACTAACGAGGCGATCAACTTGTTCAATGCGAATCACTGTCTTTTCACGATCATTGAGTGTTAATGACGTCATTAAAGAACTACATTTCATCCTAAAAATATCGTTATTTAATTCATCGTAATACTCCCAATTCAATACTGATTTTCATATAGAGACTGGGAAAGAGAATTTAAATTAAATTTACCATTTACAAGCTTTGAATTTAAATGATTTGTTTTCAAGCGGCACCGCGAGTTAATATTCCGTATAGCTAGCCATGCAGAAAATTGCAATTTTGAGCTTTTACCATGTTATAAGATTAGTAAATTCTGAAAAATTGATAGGTTTTAAAAAAATTCGCTCGCGCAACATTTTGTAACCGAGTTTCGAGATCGTGATGAATTTGACGTTTCAACTATAACCATGTATGTTGAAACAAAGTGTTTTAGTTTTTATAATTTTAATCGAACTGTATAATATGGTTTAACTTTAAAATGTGTTACGTGATTCTTTGATTTGTCTGGTGTGTCGGATTAGAGGCCAATTAAATTGTTAAAACGCCGTCCAATGGTCACGAACGGTTCAGAGGAGCCGGTAATGCGAATTTGACTCGCCACAAAGGGTTGTCCCAAGTTAATTCATTCGCGGTTTGTATGCACAGTTGTCGAACGGTACTTAAAGGTGCTCAGGCAGCGGCATTTTAAGAGTCTGGACGAGAAATCAAAGGGTTCGTAGTGGTGGGTAACGATCGCGAAAATTTAACAATGTCGAGATGCTCTGAATTCCGTCTGTCCTAATTCGATGGCTTTGTTCCGTGCGATCTTGTTTGAATTGGATCAGATTGCCAGCTATGAACGTTCACGGACCAAGAAAATGCGGGTGCCTTCCGCATTGGATTCACGATGAGAGTGAATGGAAATGAAAAAGGACGGACTTCCGTTGTGTCCGCTTTCATAAGTAAAACGATCCAGACCTTACTCTATTGCGCTACTGCGATTCTACTTTTTCTCAATTTGGCCGCTTTCAAGTCAGTTCGAAAGACTTATTTCATTGCTTTTCAATTTGCCAATATTTATTTTTTCTGAACTATATATACGATTTTTTTATTAACTTTTTTTGTATGTATATTTTTGTCACATTTGTAAGTAACGTGTAATAATCGTCTAAAAACAGGTTTATAAGAAACATGATTTATATTTATATATACATATATACATGATTATAGTCTCAAGAAATAGAAAAGTATCTTATTGGTTATATAAAAAAAAACATTTATCAAATGATACGTACCTGTTATTAGAACATAAAATTTTTTGATTAACGGTGGAAACGTAGCCACCTGACATTCGTAAAGACCGGAATCACGTGGCGAGGCGTACTGTATTCGCAAACCCCAGTTTGTTGGATATCTAAATAGAAAGAACGAGAGTATTGATATTAGGTGAAAATTGATATATCAAACGCATGTTTTTTTTTCAAATGCACGCAGTCAATTGATGATTAATTAATTAAGTTTGTCAATTACAATAGTGAATTATTTAACTTCTACAATTAACATTTTTAAATAATGTTAATCTTAATTACACACGGTAAGAAAACTTATAGTAATAATTTTTAAATTTTTGTGTATTTTTACCACACTGTATCATAAAGCAGTGACAAAATGCCTATTTTGTTGGTTCATATTGAATTCGTTTTTATTTTAAACAACACGCAAAAAAATTATTTAGTCTTTTTTTTTAGAGTGTTTAATAAAAAGTATTTAGAGTATAGGAACTTTACTCAAGTGTTTGAAAAGAAGGTGCGCTGAATACCAACGCGCAGACAACACAAACAAATTTTTAGGTTAAGTTTTTAAAGGCAATTTATTAAGAAGGCAATTAAAGGCCTTCTTACATTATAATTTACGAAGAAGATCAATGGCTCAGAGACTCAGGATAATTCTCAGGATAATAACTCAGGAAATTTTTTTTTCTATATTTTTGGTCTATATTTTCGTCCGTGAGGGAAATTGTCATTTTATCACTGCTTTATGAAACAGTTTAGTAAAAATTCACAAAAGTTTGAGAATTATCATGAAAAGTTTTCTTGTCGTGCATTGATTAGTTTTTTCCTTAGGTTCCAGCTGAGTAAATGTAAGAACGATATACATTTCGTTATATTTTTTCAAAATTACGTTACGTTACGAAGATAATATTACTTGTAGAATAATTAGAGTAACTCACTGAAATATAAGATTAATCCTTTGGTCGAGGCTGAACACGAGTCTACCTACGGTCAAAAGTCGTATGTCGTCAGCCCCATGGTAATGCCACGTTACCTAAAATGTTAATATTTAATTTGATTAATTCATTACATTTTAAAATCGTCAGTTCAGAATGTCAGCTTTCACACGTCCATTCAAAGTAATGAATAAAAAAGTGTTGACGACCTCTATTAATTAAAATGATGAAAAGAACTAAAGGAATTGATAATAATTTGATTTGAACTCGAAGAGACGACATCTTCGAAGTAAAATGAATCTCATAACAAAATTTCACGCTGTCACGTACTTTGGAACCGCGTTTCTCTGTGATTGTCAAACTTTACCGTTTTATTCGTGAGCATCCCGATTCTGCAGTTGAGTTTGACGGTCGTACCGATCCTGGCAGTCACGTTTTGCGGCTGATCGCCGTCCTCGAAAAAAGGGGCGTACTTGCCTAATGCACTTGTTATATTCGGTTGTACTATTCTATCGCCGAAATCCTTGCGCGGATATATTGAGCCCGAAATTTTTCCGCTGCCCAGCTCGTTCCACGTCCTGCTTGTCTGGCTTTTTCTTGCGTTCGACTTGGTGGACTGATTTTTAGTCGCCCGACTGTCCAGCTGTGCGTCATGATTCTCGTCCGTAGACGTGGCCCCAGTTATCGTTGACACCTGGCTACTGGAGCTCGCGAAGTAAATATTTTCGTTGTCTGTTTGTGCACTTTTAGTCTTGAATTCTCTCAGCTCGTCGACCATGGCGACTTCCACTTTGGATTCACTAATGTTTTGCACGGAAGTCATCGTTTCACTCTCGTCAAAAATATTGCCTTCTGAAGACAAGCTTTCTTGTAAGGAATCGTTATTCATAAATGTCACGCTTCTGTTTGAAAGATCGTCGGATGAGAATTCTGATTGTGTTGTGTCCTTTACTTTTTCTTGCTTCTTGAGTCCATTTTTGAGGTGTCGTGCTGCTCTTATGTCCCCGCTCGTTTCGCTCCTGCAACATGAGAAGATGCGCTTACTTTTAACCAGATTTCACATCAGTGTTTAACTTTCATTTTTGATTCATTGAAATTCACTTTCTAGCAAATTTTTTATACATTTTTATAAAGCTTAGCCATTTTCTAGGATACAGATGCCAGAAAAGTGTGTGAAATACGTGTTTAAGCTGCTAAAAGTAGAGAGCAAATCTACTTCAAAAGTTTATAGCCCAAGAGGTATAAAATCGTCTCATAGAAAGAAAGATCTCATATCTTTCATTTTTTTATCAATTTATGACAAGCAATAATTCTTACTAGTGAGAAATAATTGTACTAATGTTTATAAATTTCATAATGTTTTAATTAATCAGGACTATTTCCAGGTCTAATCGGACCTGGACTTTTTTCACGGCCTTTATCCTCATCAAATTACAAGAATACAGAAATTATTTCAAGTTTTTATTTGTTAAAAACATTTTTAATCACAATTTATTGACTTAAAAAAACATTATCTATGTGCATATCAATCATACGTACGATAATTTAAAAGTGTAATCGTATTTCTCGTAAATCTTGAATAATTTAAGATTCCGACCTCTTCGCAATTCAGCAAGTCAAGCTTTGGTGAATGTCGACGCAGATTGAAGATTGTGATTATTCATTTAAGATTAAGAACTATTCTGGATACTTCAGCAATTTTTTGAGATTTTTTTCCTTTGGAGGGCAATTTTATTGCCATTTTTTCACAGCCAAGCCAAAGTTAGAAATCAAAAAAATTTCCCATCTGGGTAAAAAGAAACATATATGCTGCATATATTCTGCATATATGCCACATATATACCACATATATGTTTTACTAAACATATATGCTTTAAAAAAATTAATGCTGCATATAGGCTGTCATATATGCGACATATATGATTGCATTTATGTTGCATATATGGAAGATTATGTGCTGCATACATATGTTACATATATGGTATTTTTATGCCGCATATATGTTGCATAAATATACTAAACTTAGATAGTTGAATGTTTCGATTAATTTCGGATATTTTTGCAAAACATGTGTACATGAAAATCGGGTCACAGTGAAAAGCATACCATATTTTAACTCTCGCTGTGCTCCAACTCAGATTGTTTATACGCGCTTGCTATTATTCTTTAGTCGTATTGTATGACCCCTTCTTTTTTTGTTTCGCATTTGCTATACTACAGCTGCAATACGATTGCCACGTTATTTTTCATGAAATAGTTATGGACATACTATTACAATCATAAAGATGTCATAAATATTAAAAAAAGAAACACGTTGCGTGGGAACATTTTTGTCAGAATTTGATGGATTTTGTTGATTAATGTCCGCTTTTTATGAGCTTGAATAAAAACCATTTATAGCATAACGCGGAATAACTTCATATAACATGTCATACATATGAAGAATAAATAATTAAAACAATCCCTAGTAAAAATGATAATATATTGTCCATACATAAAACATATATTGACAATATATTAACTGTTTTTGGAAATTGATAATTGATATTGTCCATATATGAAAAATATGAAAACATATATGGTCAATATATTGTCCTATATTGTCAATATATTGGGAAAATTGTATATTGTCAATATACTGACAATATATTGATAATTTTGTCTTATTATCAACAATAATATTGTTAATACATAGTCAATATATGATTTGCTAAAAATAATATATCGATAATTATGTACAATATGTAATATATTTTACTAGGGAAATAAAGGTTAAAAATATATTTACGTGTTAAATTTTTCATTTCCTTTATAGGCTCTTTGATATTTTATACATATTAAAATATCTTAGATATTGTTATATTTGAGCCGTGACTTCTAATCCTCTCAATCCTGAATTATTTTTGTTAAAGAGACAATTTTTGTTATGTACTATTGTTTTTTGCATCGTCTCTTAAGATACAAAAATGTTTTTTGGAAGAATTTTCAAATGAAAATCTCTACAAACGCGCCATGTTTTATTTTTCTCGTAAAAATTTGAATCACAATCGATATTAGCGATTCACATGCGCGGTGCTTCAAAGCATTGGTGGGAGTGAAAGAGTTAACAGTTTTTGCAAAAGTGGCAAACTATTTGTACACTTACTTGATATCTCGAATATTTGTTTGTAACTGGTTTCTGTTGTCCACAAGTCTCTTCAGAGTCGTCACCGACTCTGTGAAGGACTTTTCGACAGCAATGGATGACGTTGTTGCGTAAAATACTTGCAGAGTGGTGGCATTTTTTGCGTAGTCTTCGAGGTTGCTCAGGTTTGAATACGGCGCCCCGTCCGCTGGACTTTGAGAAGCATGATTGATGCCGAGCTCGGTGGCGCCGCGTTCCGTTTCTGCATCAGAAAGAGAGAAATGTAAACAGCTATAATGATGCTCTCAACCTAATGGTTCTTGAAACGAATTCGGCGAATGCGGAGTGTGAAAAATCACAAGCTTTTTATCACGCCCCGACGACAAATAGCAAAAAAGGCCCCTCTACAAAAAAAAAAAAAAAAACACATCAGAGCAAATCCAGAATTAACTTCCACTTAGCGGTTCAGAAAAGAGATTTTTTTAGATGAATGGCATACTCTTGAAACTTTTTTTTATTCAGCGCCCTTAAAAATAGTGAAAAAAAGTTCTACTCCTGAAAAAAATGATGAAATTTGAAAATTTCATAATTTTTGTAATAATATTGATAGCAAAAATTACAAAGAATTTTCTTTAATTATAAAAATTTGAATTAATTTTTCCATATGTATCTCATAATAACATGATTATATTTCATTAATTAAAAAATAACACTACACTTTTAAGCACCTAATTTTTATGTAGCAGAATTTATAACGTGGAAGATAACGAAACAATTTTTTTAATAAAAATTTAAAAATGTTTAAAAACGCGAGAAAAATGAAAACAGGTGTTCTTTGGAATTTTTTTGAATTTTTTTCTATGAAAAATGTCAATAACGGTATCCAGAACTCCTCAAATTTTTTAACACATATGTGTGGGGGGTTCGCGACACCAAACCACCTAAAATATAATTTTTACAAGGGGGCCCTATTAAAACTCTGCGTCCTAGGGGGTAAAACGTGAAAATCGTGGCAATAAAACGTTAAAAAGTCAATAACGGTACCTGCTACCTTTCAAATTTCTAAACACACATGTATACTTTCCACGTTATGCACTTATGCTACATTAATTTTTTATACCGGATTAAAAAATTGATAAAATATAGATTTTTATCCGTGGCGTCTAAAAATACACGCCCCAATGGCCTGGCGCCTAGATCTGTTAATTCAAATTGACTGTACAGTTATTCTGTACCCTATAAGTATTATTATAGGTATTTGAATTAAAAAATTAAATATTTTCAGGAGTCTCATCCATTTTTTTCAAAGGCAGAACTTATTTCAATATTTTGAGTGCGGTGAATCTAAAAAAATGTCCCAAGAGTGTGCTATTAAATGAGTGTGCAAAAAATGTCTTTTCCAAACCGCTAAGTAGAAGTTCATTTTGGATTTGCTCATAAGCATGTATGCTTTACCGAAAATTTGTGTTACAATTCGCGGAACATTTTTATCGAAACATTTTCTCTCGAGAAATAACTGGTTCAAGAAATTAATTGCAAATGTTAGAGTTTATTTTTCGGCTTAAAGTTAGGGGAAATGGGATGATACACTCCGCAAAACATTTACTGAACCCCCCTTCTAAAATTTCTTCATTTTTTAAATTGTCGTAACTTTGATCTATTTCATAGAAATAGTACATTGTATTTACTAGAAAGAAAATATTAAATTTCTTTACACCAAATTGAAAGTTGGTGGTATTTGACAAATTTTAAGACTTTTTTATAGTGCGGATAATTTAATAATTCGAGGTAAATGTTTTAAGTGCATTTTTATAGCAGGATCATCAATTTTTTTAATCTGTTGTAAGGAAAAGTTTATGCTTTCCACAAGTTTAAAAACTATATTTTCAGTGCCGTTTTCTCGAGTGCAGATTTCTGAACCTCGAAGCTCTACTTTTGAAACAAAACTTGATAGAGATGTTTGAAGAATCCGTCAGTAGGGTTGCGGTGTTATGAGAGTTGTGTTTGGCGGTTTCTTCAGTTCCAGTGTACAAGTTACCAAGAGGTATACTGAATTCTGTAAATAATGCCTCAGTCAGACAGGTAGACAAGTTTCGAATAAAATAATTTACGAAGAAATGTTTTTGTAGGCAGTTTTTAAACATTTAAAAATATTCTGCATACTTATAAGCCGAAGAAAAACATTCTGAACTGCTTTCAAAATACTCAGAATAAGTATTTTGAACCTTTTTTATTGTTAAAACAAGCATTTTTTGACCGTTAAGGGATCTTCACAAATAAAAATTCGGCCAGTTTTTGCCTAGAGCCCTTGGTAAAAAGAATCATGTATTGTCCATTTACTAAAAAAAATAAATTGACAATATATTATTTCAGGAATCATATTTTGACTATATATTAACCATATATTGAGCATAAATTTACAATGTATGGCTAATATATGAACAATATAATAATTTTTTTTGAAAATTGTTAATATAAAAAAATACTCATTACACCCGTTTCGACCACTGAGGTATACGGAAGGGGGGACAAAGACGACATTAAACTTGAGACTTTTACGAACAGAATTCATTTTTCAAACATAGAATAACGTTAATGCCCTAAAACTTGCAGATTCGCGGCTCGACTTTCGATAAATCCACTTCGGCATTTGCCTTAACGTCCTGGAAACCATGAAAACTTGGACAAAGTGGCCGGCCGGAGGAATCGAACCCCCGACCTCCCAAATGCGAACATGGCAGTCGTAGCCACTCAGCCAACTCGCTCGGTAAATTGCTAAAATATTGATAATATATTGTCCATATATGAAAAATATGATTCAACAAAATATGATTTTATAATTAAATAATCAGTAAAACTAATGTTTACCACGGTAGTTTCTATCCAGATAATGAGTAGGTTCTAACCAGGTATACTAGTTAGAACATGCCACGGGACACGGTGCGTGACGTTACTGGTCTGTAACTGGATAGTTTTCCTTGTCAGAACCTGGCCAGAATCTAGTGAAATCTAGCCGGTTTCTTGCGTAAATCTAGTCTAAATTTTTACTTGGATTATTTTTCTGTGTTTTTGTCGGCCTTATTCTGGGGTAATTTCATACCTCTGTGCTTTCTATCGAAACGATGGACAAAAATTGATTTACGCGGTGCTTCAAATGGTTTTCATCTGATATTCGCCGCACCTTAAGGAGTAAAAGAAAACTGAATTTTCGTCTGGGACTGAAATAAAGCTGAACGTATTATGATGTTTATTGGTAGTTTTCCATGTAAAATTAGATATTTACTAGTACGCTATTTGCGCGAGTGGATATTGCTACTCTGATAGCGTCCAAGTTGAATTTGCTCAGAAGCAATTTCAGCTTGAGTGCTTCGTAATCGATCCACTTCAAACAGTACGGTCATTACCAAGGGTTTATGCGTAACTTTCTACAATCTGCTGAGTCTGTCTTAGATAACGTCACTCCGCTGTTAATTTGCGTAGTTACGTTCTTGAGCATATTAAGTATTCAGGTTGACGGCGAATGTACTTCATTAACACCCTGTTAAATTTAGTGGTCAATTTTGTTAATCGAGTTGCCAAAGTCAAGTTTCCGTGTTCCTCGAAAGATTTTTCAACTCATACGCATGAAATAATGCTCAAGTATTAAACATTATTTTTGAAATCAGTAATAGATAACGAGAGATGATTCTAAACTCTGAGAAAAGATCTTCAGTTGCAGTTGGCAAAGTCTCGCTTATTGGAAAAAATAATAAAAATCTTCCGCGGGAATTTCAAATGAAAAAATTTTGGGAAGGGAAATATTATCATATTATCAATATTTTTCATCTGTTCGCAAATACACAGTGATACATTGTTACTAGTTTACAATTAATGCGAATTGAACTGGATATATTTTTTAGGTTTTGTATAACTTTACTAAAAATAGTCTAAAAAAAAATAAAAAAAAATGTATTACATAGTAAACAACGGTAAAAAAAATCTAATCGCCGTACCTGTCATAGCTGAAATCATAACTGATACAATGGCGATGACGCCCACTGCCGAGGTCGATAACTGCATGTCCACGTTTTGAAAATCCAGGCTCAACCTTCGGGTGTTCGCTCCATCGCTCTCATCTTCGACCTAGAACACAAATATCAAACAATTGTTTATCGGAATTGAAATTAAAAAAAACATGTCAACATTAGAGCGTTAAAAATGAGTACAGATTTTCTTTTATTATTTGCTATTACTGCAACATCACGCGCGCGATCTTACATGGAGTTTTTAAATGATGTAGATTAAAATAGAAAAAGGATACGAAATTCAAATGAATTCTAATTTTCATAAATCAATATTATTTTTTATGTTTATTTTTATATTTAGTAGAAATTAATTCTATAAACGAGAAATGAACACCCAACCTTCACCTCCAAGTCTATGTGTTCCTAACCGCTTAGCTATCAAATCTCACGAATATTTTCAATGTTATTAAAACTTTATTAACTATATTTATATTATTAATATCGCTTCGAAACTATTCAAAGATATTGTTACGTGATGCCTAAATCACGTTATATTTTAAATCAAACTTGGAATAAATTTAAATTAAATTAAAAATAATGAGACTTTTGGTTATAAAGAAATTTTATTGAAAAGTAATCTATCATTTCAGTGTCGATAACAATTATTATTATTTAAAATTATATAATGTAAATTCACTATTAAAAGAATATAATTATCTTAATTAAATTGTTAAATTTTTACAATATTTTAGTTACAAGAAAACATTTATTTTCAACTAATTGTTACATATCAACGGCTAACATCTAAGTGTATCCTTTGCTATAGAGAGATAATTAGGCCATTCGTATACATAAATTCCTGGGCTGTAAACGCTCAATGATTGGAAAAGCGTGTTACGGTGATCTCATAACGCATAGTGATGAGCAGGTGACCGAAGACTATGATATTGTTACGTGCTACGGAACGGGTTCGCAGATTCGAACATTCAAATGTCGCAATCGTCTTTTGTTGTCGCAAATTGTTGTTGATTCGACGTTGACATGTCAGTCTGCTTTCGATCAAGGAATGAATGAGCGTGTCCTATCTTTTATATACGGTTCCCTTATTTGTCCACAGAAAAATTAATTGTCTTATTATGGTCTTAATATAAAACACTAGAGATTTTGTAAGTATCTTTTATAATTAAAACGTTCCATTTTAAGACACTATATGTATCTTTTGAATAAAAGTGTTCTGTAATAGAACAATTATTTATGCAGTGTCACGGCGCGGCGCATAACAATATAAAAAAGATCCAAATCTTGAACGTCATTTTTACACCATTGTTAAAATAGTAAATGTCACACAAATGTGCTCGATCGAGAGGATTCGAATCCCTGACCTCCCGAACACAAGCTGCTAGCGTTACCGCCACACCAACTTGCCTTGGTTGAATTATTAAATTAACAGCAAATTTTCATATATACATTACATATTAAATAAATACAAAATTCCAGATTTTTGCATAGTCGTCACACGTGAACATAGCTGCAAAGTGTCAAAAGAATGACTTCGAGTCAACTTTACTCTGTCATACAAATATGGAACTTGTTGAGAACCTATAATTTTTTCAAACTCTGATTTAGAAAAAAAACAGAACATAACAACAAAACCTAACCTGGTGTCAAATATCAGATCAGGATAGATGCCAGGTAATTTTACTAATTTATTTATACTGACAATTATAATAGCCGTAATAATTCTCATTGCTTTATAATACATTGTTTCGAATTCAACATTGAATATATATATTGATAGTTTACATAATGTGTCTCATACAGTAACCATCTGGCGGAAAATTTTTCTCTCAGTGAAATTATGCAGCCCTAGGACAAACAAGATGAGTTAATCAGCATGCACCATGTCCAGTGTTTGGATGGGTGACCCTCACGTGCTTAATTTCCACGACTTTGGGAGAGACACTCTAGATCTATCTACGACATGTTAAGCAAGCTTAAGCTGTTTATCTGTCTGTAAATACTGCATCAAGGGTGCGCAAAATCCATGATGCAATATAATACGGAACTCGATTAACGACTGAATAAAGGTAATAAATTTTCTTGGATTTATGTCTCCAAGCAATAATCTGTATTTATGATCGTTATCGTCATTTTTTATTTTTTCATGGTGACCATAATCCTACTATTTTCTTAACGTTCATTTCTTACAAATTATTTCAATATTTCAATTGTCAAAATTAAAACTAAAAACTTTTCTCTTTGGTTTATTATATATACACTCGGCACAACAATTAGCG
>JAPYZS010002963.1:0-16532 GCA_030522925.1 Trissolcus japonicus
GGAGCGATAACTTTTTGTTTATAATTTCGTGCAATGTCTGTATAATGTCTTTGTACTTTATAAACATATTTGTTGTCAATAAATATATATATATATATAATGTTTTAGGTTATAAATAATGTAAAAAGTTCTAATGCAACTTGAAAAATAGATTGATAGTGGATTTCTTTAATTGTTGTCGGAAAATTCTTTTCAAACATGTTCTATTTTATCCTAAAGATGTTAAACTTTTCGATTTGTACAATGTTATTATTTTTATTCTGCAGGAACTTCAAAAAACTCACTCAATGCGCATTCAAAGCAACAAAGCATTGATGAGAGGATCCAGATAATAGCATGCCTTGATGGAGGACAAAAGGTCACAGATATTGCTCGAAGTTTTTCCGTGAGCCGGAGCGCAATTTACATTGTGAAAGAGCACAGGGACGAAATTTTAAAACGAAAATCTACTTTGGAATAACAGCATGCCGATACAGCGAAAAGAAGCAAAACTTATGGTGTTGAAAATTCAGATGTTGAAAAATGCCTGTACAAATGGTTTGAGCAAAAACGTAATTTGGGAGAACCCATCAGTGGTCCTATGTTACAAGAAAAGGCTCGTTTTTTCAATAAGGAACTGAAAGGCCCTGCAAACTTTGTTGCAAGCAATGGCTGGCTCCAAAAATTCAAGCGCCGTCATGGCATCAAATACAAAACGGTCAAAGGTGAGAGACTGTCCAATGATCGTGAAGCTGGAGAATCGTTCCGCTTGCGATTGCACACATACGTCATTGAGCACGGCTATGACTGGAGAAACATTTACAATTCCAACGAGACAGGTTCGGGTTACAAGATCCTGCCGGACAAAACATTGTCTTTGGCCACTGAAAAGGATGTCTTGGGGCGCAAAATTTTAAAGGACAGGTAAACATTTAATTGTCATTTATTATGAAATAATTTTCATTATTATTCAATTTTTGCTAAGAAAGAAAATATACTTTCCAGAGTAACGATATTGTTCTGCGCAAACGCTGATGGTAGTCACAAAATCAGTCCACATGTGATTGGAAAATCCAAGAAACCCAGATGCTTAAAAAATGTTTCTCAAGTACCGACTCCACATAGAAACCAAAAAAATGCTTGGATGGATCAAAATGTTTTTTTGGATTGGTTCAGAAACATTTTCATTCCAGAAGCAAAAGAGAAAAGTGAACCAGATGCAAAGTTCATTTTATTGTTGGACAACGCTCCCTCGCACACAAAACTTGAAGTACTGAATGCCATCGATCCATCAGTTACTGTCATGTACTTGCCACCAAATTGTACGGCTTATATCCAGCCCATGGACCAGGGTGTTATCTTCAAACGATCGTACAGACCTATTTTGTTGGGAAAATTAGTATTGGAGGAGCACATCAACAAAGTAGGTGTTGATCAATTTTTGAAAGACTGGAACATGCTTTGTTGTCTGAGTGCAGTTGCACCAGCTTGGTCTTTAGTTCAAGGAAGAGCTATCAGAAACGCTTGGAAAACCCTTAACACCAATCTGAGCGCAGAACAAAATATTCCCGATGACAGCGGAAAAGAAGAGTTGATGGTTCTTGCTAATACTTTTCACAAGGAAATAGTATTTGATGAAAAAGAAATTCAAGAGTGGCTACAAAGTGACATGTGGTTCCCTGTTTTTCACCAATTGTCTGTTGAAGAGATCGTAAAAAACGGTAAACACGGATCAGCGGCTGAAATAGAAGAACCGGAAATCGAAGGTTTATTGAATAACGAATCGGACAAGGAAACGAAAACTCGCGCTCCATCTCTTGAAGAAATTTTCGTCGAATCCATGAAGGTAAGCTTCATGGATTCTTTTCATTTTTAAGCCATAGACGATTCGCGTTAATTTCAAAAATTCGAGGGGGAAAGATTTGAAGATTAATTTATTTTATTAAAGTTACGTTTTTGTTAGTTTTGAAATTTTCTTCGTTAAAGTTGCTTTTTTTTTGTTAAACTGAATATTTTTGTTGTTAAAATTGATATTATTAGGCTTGTTATGTGATTATGTACTCATGGTGGGGTTATTCGCTCCAGTTCTTCTTTTCCTAGATGCGCAAGTTTTGCTCGATTTCTGTGGATGGTTCGTTTTTTGCCATCTACTTCAATAATTAGGTTACCCATTGTTGTTATTTCTAAGATTTTATAAGGGCCAATATTGGAAGAATATATCTTGGTTTTCCCCATCCTTTTATTTCGATTACATAGTCTCCAACTTTAAAGTCAACGTTGCGAATTTTGCGGTCGTAATACAATTTAGATTTTTCTTTTGCGTTCTGGAGATTGGTACTTGCGAGCGTTCTGTATTCTTGTAGGTGATTGACTAGATCGAGCAAATATTCATAGGTTTTTATTTTGTCTACTGGAAATTCTGATGGTATCCTAGCTTTTCTCCCGAACATGATTTCATGGGGGCTAGTGGCAGTGTGTCTTTTCGTATTGTAGGCAAACAGCGCGAGTGGTATCAGATTTGGCCAATCGAATTCGATAGCAATGTAGCATTTCAAATATTGTGTTAATTTAAAGTGTGATCGTTCAAGTGATCGCCCCCGTTCAAGTATCCGAGGATGGTATGGACTGCAGACGAATTGTTTAATGTTAAAAAGTTTGGCAAATTGTTTATTAAAGTCTGAAACGAATTGTCGGCCACCGTCTGTAAGAATTGATTTGGGCCATCCGTATATGCAAATAAAATTATGTGCGAAAGCTGTTGCAACCTCCTGGGCAGTAGCTTTAATTAAAGGGATAGCTAGAGAAAATTTGGAGAGTTCATCTTGAATGGTTAGCAAATATTTATATTCGGTCGTGTTATCGCGAACTGTAATTGGGCCGTAAAGATCTTAACTAACTTTTTGTAAACAATTTGAGCAAGTGTCTGTAATGACCATTGGAACTCTGGTTTTGAGTCGGGCTGCTTTGTATTTTTGATAAGTGTAACATCTATTGATGAAATTATTCAAAATTTTGTGGTATGTTTCTTTTACTCCTCGGTGACCATTGGCCATACTTGAATGATATTATTTTATAATTTCAGGACACATTTTGGATGGTGCGACAATGATTTGTCCTTTGCAAAATATAAATAAGCGCTGTGTGTCGTTAAATGTTAAGTAAATTGCGCGCTTTACTAGAGTCCAAACCGAATCCTGTCTTGAATCTTGTGTCAACAGGAATTCGGACTTCTTGAATTGATAAACACCATTGATGTTTGATTGTGTTTGATTGACACCTTGATAAATTGAATTGGGTCAAGAATGTCATTGGATTTATTTTTTATAATAATACCAAAACATTGAGTTTTCCCTTTAATTGTTGTCGTGACAATGCCAGGTTCAGGTTTTTGTGCTTGTAAACTATGTTTGGATATAAAAGATTTTTCTAATAAGACGCGTAGAGTTTTGCTATTACGGTCACAATCTGCGGTTGCAAGATAAGCAATAATATGACCATAAGATAATATGACCATGTTCATTCAAAATGTTATCATTGGTTTCTGTTATGTTCGTGAATTCATTAGAGTTATTTTCTTGGCTAGAGGTGTTTTCTCGGCTAGGTACATTTGTATGAGTTGGTTCTGCAGCTGGGTTTTGCGTAGTTCCGTTTTCGGGTGCACTAGGCGCATTTATTGAGTTATTTTCCCTTTCCCAAGAGTCGTTCGGTAAATCGAAAGGTAACGGGGCCCAGTTTTGATCATTATAAGTTTCGTTATTGTTGCTATTGTTTGGTGGTTTTGTTGGGGTTTCTATGTTGGGATAATGTCCTATAGATTCGAGTGGTGTCTGTGCAAATTCAGTGACGTTTGTTATTATGTTTTCTTTCGCAGATCGTTTACGTTCTGGACGCACACTGTAAACGCTTGTTTCGGTTGTTGTTTCGCGTGCTCGCTTTGTATTTTCTTTTGTATGTTCGTTGTCTGAATTTTGATTTTGATATGTAGGTTGTTTTTTCGCTTGTTTCGTATCGCTGCTACTGGTGGCTGAGTCTCGTGATCGCTTGGCTAACTCTGGACCGAATTGGTCATGTAAATAAAATGTTATTTGCAAATCATAAAAAATAAGTCGAAGGTGCTTGATTATGCTAGCCCACTCTGAATTATTCATTATTTCGCGATCTAGTCCTATTCTGATGTGGTGAATTGTGTCGTTTTGAATTTTTGTTTTTAAATTTGAAATAACGTTTGATATTGTGTTTGTGCTCACCCGATCTTGAGAATTATCTTTTTTTATAACCGTGTATGTAGTCTTGCGTTTCTTTTTTGTGACTATCATTTTTTCTTTGTTCAAGTCAAGCGCTTTCAATTTATTTTTGTCTATTAAACCGGCGGCGACTAATTGTTTCAATGTCGGCGTATTCAGTGTTAATTTGCTGTCAACGAAATACAGGAGATGCAAACTATCTTCAAGTAGTGGGAAGCTTACAATTTTCACATTGTCGGCAATGTTTTTTGATTCAACTATTCGCGGGGCAGGTTTGTCAGCTGCTTTGTTCTCTACGTGTATTTCCACCTGTACTTTCATTTTGCATTCTTCGCTTATGCTATCAGATTCGGGTTCTCGTGCGTTTCTTGGTGCTATGTCAACGGCGGGTTCATCTATATTTACTGGTAATGGGATTTCGATTATGAATTTCAGTTCGTGTTTATATGGTTGAGCATCTGTGAATTGTTGTCTGCCTAGTCGCCACGGTGCTAGTTGGTTCTTGTGTTTTTCTTCATCGTATACTTCAATTGCATTTGGATCTTCGGGTAGTCGCTGTGCTGGTTGTGGTTTGGGTGCTTGTTTTGTAGGTGGCGGTGCTTTTTCTTGGCGTCTAGCATCTAGTTGTTGGCTCTGAGATTCGTCGTGAAGTATATTACGATATTGTTTTCTTTGTTTGTTATTGTTTTCTTTGTTTGCTTTGAGATATTGTCAGTAAGTCGTCTTCCGTGTCTGTGTCACTTTCGCCATCATATGGTTCATACGCGTACCATTTTCGTTTGACTCCTGGATTTCGTCCTCTTTTCTTTGGTGGTAGCTTTTCATTTTGATCGGTTGTTGAGTGATCCTCTTGGTGTACTTTTTAGGTTGCCCAGGTTTTCTTTTTGATTCTGGGGGAATGTATTCCTTTTCTTTGTTAACTGTTTTCATGTTTGCGTTTATGAGTCGAATTTCAGCTGGTTCGTTTGAGTCTGCAGCAATTGCGGTACGTGATAGGGCGTCAGCTACATAGTTGGTTTTTCCAAGGCGATATTTAATTTCATATTCGTAGTCACTCAATTTTATTCTCCAGCGTGCCGATCTAGATGTAGGATCTTTTAAATTTGATAACCATTGTAGCGGTTGGTGATCAGTGTAGATTGTAAACTTCTTACCGTACAGATATGGTCGAAAATATTGAGTCGCGTAAACGATAGCTAAGAGTTCTTTTTCAATTGTAGAGTAATTGATCTCGGGTTTTGTTAATGATCGAGATGCATAAGCAAAAGGAAGGTCTTTTCCATCATAGTTTTGACTGAGAACGGCTGCGATAGCGTAGTTGGATGCGTCGGTTGTTAGTTCAAATTGTTTTTCATAATCAGGATATTGTAGTATAGGTGGATTGATTAATGTTTCGCATATTTTGTCAGTTTTGCGAAATTTTGGACGAATCTCCGATAATATCCAGCGAGGCCAAGAAATTGCTTTATTTTCTTCGGTGATGTTGGTGCAGGATATTTTTTGATTGCTTCGATTTTTGCAGGATCTGGGGCCACGCTAAAATTTGAAATTGTGTGTCTTAAATAGTTTACATCTGTTTTGAGGAAAAAAAATTTGCTCGGTTGAATTTTAAGATTTGTGTCTTTGAGTCGGTTTGCAAGTTCATTGAATTTTCGTGTGTGCTCCTCTAGAGTACGAGCGGGAAGAATTATATCGTCCATATAGACCAACAGGGAACCGATCATTGAATCGAGCACCATGTCCATCATATGCTGAAAAGTGGCAGGAGCGTTTTTTAATCCAAAAGGTAGCCGATTAAATTCTAAGTGTGCGCCTGGACTCGAAAATGCAGTTTTGAATTTGTTGTTCTCCGCCATAGGTATTTGGTGAAATCTAGAGGCCAAGTCGATAGTTGTAAAATATTGTGCGCTTTGTAGTGAATCGAGTAGGTCGGTGATGTTTGGCAAGGGATAGCTGTTTGAAATCGTTTTTTTTATTTAGAGCCCTATAATCGATGACCATTCTGTAACGCAGTTTCCCATCTGGACCGGGTTTTTTGGGAACTATCCATGGAGGAGATGAATATGGACTATTTGAGGGGCGAATTATTTCTTGTTTTAACAGATCTTTAATAATATTTTGTTAGTTCGCTCATCTTAATTTTTGTTTGTGAATGTTTTCATACTGGCTGTTCCGGATGATGGAATGCTGGGTTTGGATGCAGGATCTATTATTTCTACTTCTTGTATTTTGACGACTGGTGTCGGGATGGTCGCGGCTTGGTCGGACGTGTTAAACGTGTAAACATATCGAATGCCATTTTCAGCAGATACGAGGCATTCTCCGATGCAGATATTTGGTGGCGATGGGACGTGCTCCAAAAAAACCACGGTGACGCTTTTGTGGTTTTGTACGCGTACATAAAGTTTCTTAGTTCTAGCGGATATAAATGTAAATTCATTAGATGCAAACGGAATTTTCCTGTCTCCTAATATAATTTGCCTTTTGCTGTATGAAATGTCAGCTTCTTCGTCTGCAAAAAAATTTTAAGCCTAATATCGCATCTTATTTAACTGCGAATTCATCATCGTAAACGACCTGAAAAGGAACTTTCCGACCTTCTATATCGAGAATGACTTCGGCTCGCGTTGGTACGGGGTCCGATCAAATCATATTTTATGTACGGGTCCGCGGAAATAGTTTGGTCAAGTTTGTGTTTCTTGACAATATTCAAATCTGCACCTGTGTCAACTAGAAACGTGTTATAGCCTTTGAGAAATTGTGGAGATTTAAGTTTTACGACTGGGGCTTTTGAGATGCCCGAATGACCTAGCATGACGCGGGAAATTAAATTTGGTTTCGATGGCCCGGAGCCCGTCCGAGCCGCATTCTCGTTTTTTGGAATGCTGCCGGTTGATCGGACATTATTTTCAATGCGCGCTTCTTGCATATACGGTGGTTCAGCATTGAATGTTGTGGAGGTGGGTTAGTGGGTTGCCAATTCTGGTTATTTTGATTGTTGTAGTTGTTTTGAATTTGGTGATTGTTGTTTTGATACCCGTAGTTTCAGTAACTTTCATGATTTTGCCTAATTGTTTTGTCTACAAAAGTTCGGTTGATAATTTGTACGTCCATATTTTTGTCTATTTTGCTGATTGTTTGAGAAATAGCGATTTTGTAGTAGGTTTGTTGGATTGGGTCTATTATTTAATTTTAGACGTGAGTTTCGACTATCGTCACTGCTTGATTGTGAGAAAGCGATATCCAACGGCACTGCTCAGTAGTGTGGCCGCATGTACCGTGAATCATGCATGTAAGTCTGTTTTGTGTATTTGTTTGCGGAAGTAATTGGGTATGAGTGTATGTAGCTGGTGGTGCTGGTAAGGCTAATAAACCTGAGGATGATGAAGGTGGGACAGGTAGAGGTACTGGGACTGGAGCGGGTAAGGATGGTGCCGGAATTGGAATAGGAGCTGGTTCGTTCAAAATTTTTTCAAATTCGACTGCCCTTTTTGTAGCATTTGTAAAAATGTCTGTATTTGTTGTTCGTACGCGGACTTCAATTTCTTGAAGAATTCGCGCCTTTTTCGAAGGCGCGATCCGAGTAATGCAATGAAATTTAATTCATCATCCGCTCTCAAGTTTGTGGGAATGTTTTGAAGAGATCGCATAAATTGGCATATTGAATTAGGTGTTCCATTGCAAAGAGGAATTGCATGTATTGCGTGTCGTGCTTGCATTGTTCGATTGTTTGCTTGATTATTTATTTGATAATTTTCGTTTTGGTTTGCAAAATTTCCGTAATTTGGAGGAGGTTCGTTTGCCATTTGATTGATTAGATGTTGGGATCGTTCAATTCGTAATCAAGCTTATTGAATTCTTTGAATTTGTTTGTTGAAGAAATTTGAAGCTTCGCGTAAATTTTGCGCGGTTCTACCTTCAATTGTGTCAATTTTGGAGGAAGAGTGGTGTGTATCGCGGTTTTATATTTACCTTTTATTATGCCACGGGCGGGCTGGGTCTGAGATTATTGAAGTAGGCCTGGTCAGTTCTGATGAGGGTTACCCCTTCTTGGTCAGGTCACCTGGAAATGGTACGATTACCGAGTGCAAATCGCGTCATCATCTCAGGTGGCCCTATTGTCCAGTTGGCTGAATGTCGCGGAAAATGCGATGATAAGGTACGGCTGGATGTCGTCCAGTCAGGTAGTGAGAGTCTTCGGTACTCAATACTTTTCTGGTGTAAGAAGAGTTTGAAGGAATGTTTAATTAATAATAACAATTTCAATATTTGTTATAACATTATAACATCCAGTTAAATTAAAAAAAACATTTGAAAAAAAAGTTTTAGTCGAGAATCGATACCATGATTCAAAAGTGACAGCTCAGCGCGGTAACGCGCATCTATCGGTCATGGCTGTATGGCACAATGTAAATGAAACAATCACTCATTTACCCTGTATGTTAAGTACGTGAAAACGTACGTGTAAAAATATTTGCATCTTTATTATTATCTTTATGAAAATTTTTATAAACGAAATTAGTAAATAAAAATTCATTCATGTCCAAACATGAAATTAGTCTCAATCTCTAAAAAGCTGATTGATTCTAAAAAAAATATTGATGTCTGTAACTCAACATTTTTTTATCATTACCAAACTAATCAAAATTTTTTGAAAGATTTTAAACATTGTTATAAATGTAACTCAATAATTTATAACAATAATATTTTTTAATATTGTCTTTTAATTTGAAAATGTCTTTTAATATTTTTTTAATATCAGACAAACGGAATTATATATCATTCGGAATTATTTGTCCCTTCGCTCCGGCTGAAGCCGTCCGAGCGAAAGTTTCTGGGACGGCCTACAAGGGCGCTGATAGCAAATCTGAGACACGCACCCCTCGGTGGCGTGTCTCTAATGACTACCTCCGAGGGTCTGTGGGACTCGGTCCTAAGACTCCTACCCACTAAAAAACTAACCCTTGAGTGCACCAAGTTGACCTCGCGCGGGACTGCCGCCAGGCATTACTTCGCGTGAGGTGGACTGGCTGGTTGGCTACTCCATTATCGACAAGGTGGTTGACTCCTCGTCCTCTCCTCTAAACGCAGCTACTCGCTATGGTCGAGGCCGCATCCGTTACCGACCTCCAGTTGTCATCGCACAGTAACATCAGACTGGCGAGGTTGTCTGGTGTCGCCCTAGTCTGGAGCTACCTAGTCAGCTAATCTCTCTCCGCGGCAAAACGGGGGCACTCGAACAAGACATGCTTGGGTGTCTTTTCAGACAGGTCACAGGTTGGACAGGATGGCGAGGTGTCCAGCCCAAAGCGGTGCAGGTACGACTTGAAGCAGCCGTGACCTGTCAGGAACTGGGCGAGGCAGAAGTCGACCTCACCATGTCCCCTTTCGCTCCACGCCTTGATGTTTGAGATTAGGTTGTGTGTCCACCTTCCATCCAAGGATGCGTCCCATCTGCGCTGCATCTGCGCTGCCACTACTCCATGGTCTTCGTTTTCTCTTCTTGCACCACTGTCGGCCCTGCTCCGATAGAACTTTTCATGCGGCGGTAGATCCGGCTTCGTTCGTCCGCCAGAAGATCGATTGGCGTTATGTCAGCTAGCACGTAGGCAGCCTCACCAGACACTGTGCGGTAAGCGCAAATGACGCGTAGTGCAGCTCTTCGGTAAACCCTAGACATCGTGCGGGCGTGCGTTGCGGTGTCCATAGCCGTTGTCCAGACTGGTGCGGCATACAGCATGATGGAGGCGGCGACTGTGGAGAGAAGACGTCTCCGGCTTTGCCTTGGCCCACCCTTGTTAGGCCTGATGCTCGACAGAACGTTGATGACCTTCGATGCTCTTTGGCTGACGACTCGAAGGTGTTCGTTGAATCGTAGCTTGGCATCGATCTGGACACCGAGGTATCTCAGCGTTCGTTGAGACGTGATGTCACAGTCTCCAATGGCCAGGGTGATGGTTTTCCTGACTTTACTTCCTGTCACGAGGACTACCTCAGTCTTGTGATCTGCAAGCTGCAGACCAACTGAAGAGAGCCACTGGCGGACGCCGGCAATGGCTCTGTTCGCTTTGCATGTCACCTCCGCCAAGAACTTTCCGACAACGACCAGAGCAACGTCGTCAGCGAACCCCACCGTCACAGAGTCTTTGGGCATTGGCAGCCTCAGCACAGCATCGTACATGATGTTCCACAGCAGTGGGCCAAGGACTGAGCCCTGTGGAACACCGCCCGTCACACTGTACGATCTCGTTCCCGCTTCCGAGTCGTTTGCAAGGACTCGGTTCGAGAAGTAGCTGATGATGATCTTCAGGAGATAAGTCGGCACCTCCATGCTTCGTAGTGCGGCCAAAATACAGTTCAATCTGGCGGAGTTGAAGGCATTCCTCACGTCGAGAGTAACGATTGCGCAGTACTTCTTTGTGCCTCTCGTCTAGTATCTTCCGTTTATCGCCTCACGAGCGATACCAATGACCTCGTCCATGGCGTCGATTGTGGATCTGGCTTTGCGGAACCCAAACTAGTTGTTGGAGAGACCCCGGTTTCCCTCACTGAAGACTTCCAGTCGGTTGCAGATGATCCTTTCGAGCACTTTGCCGGCTGTGTCCAGCAGGCAAATTGGACGATAGGATGAGGGTTCTTTCGGGAGCTTGTTACCTTTTGGTAGGAGAACTAGGTGTTGATGCTTCCAGCATTCCGGGAACTTTCCTTCTTCGAGAAAGGCGTTGTAAACACTCAGGAACACATCTGATCTCAGCTTGCTGCCTGATGGCAGCTTTGAGGGCCGTGTTTGGGATTCCATCTGGGCCTGGGGCTTTGGTGTCCCCGATCTTTCGGGCGGCCTTCATTAGTTCTTCACTTAAGATTTGTGGCACGTGTTGCAGATCTTCGGGTGGGCCAATCGTGAATGTGGTTTCCAGTTGATGCGGAAACAGGGCTCTCACTATTTTGTCCAAGAGCTCTGGACAAGATGGAGCCGCCGAGCCTTGGTTTCTCAGCTTGGCCATGACCGTCTTGTAAGGTCTTCCCCAAGGGTCCTGGTCGACCTCTCTGCAGAGTTATCTCCAACCACGTCTTTTGCTAGCCTTGATGGCTTTGCCAAAGATTCTTCTGGCTTTTGTGTATCGCGCCCTGAGTATCGCGAAATTCGGGCGGCCTCTTGCTCGCTGTGCTTGTCTTTTGGCGTGGAGACATCTCTTGCGGAGAGCAGCGATACCCTCGTTCCACCAATATGGAAGTTTGCGTTTGTCACTGTTGAAGCGCCTGGTCATAGAGACATCGCAGGCACTTGTGAGTCAGGTGCAAGGCTTTGCCATCAGGCGAGCCCTCCAGTACTAGGTCATCCTCCATCATGACGGTGAATGCTGCTCGGTCGAATGAGCAGTGGTTCCAGGCGCGTGACCTGAAACTGCCTGGGTTCCTTGGTCTCTGGGGTTTAGTCACCTCGAAAATAATCGCCTGGTGGTCACTGTGCGTGTAGTGGTCGCTGACTCCCCACGACACGATGCGTGGAGCCAGGTTTTCACTTGCAAATGATACCACTGTTTCCGTTCCTCATGAAGGTTGGGGTGGTACCAGAGTTGAGTGATACCACATCCAGCGAGGAGAACACGTCCAGAAGACACTCTCAGTCAGTGGCCCACGCGTTGAAGTCTCCAGCGATGATGGCCGGACGCCTGCTTCGGAGTTCGTCAGCGATTTCATCGAGCATGCGTTGGTAGTCTGAATAGGTGGCGCTTGGTGCAGCGTAAGCGTTACAGACATAAATGCCTCCCTCCTTGGCCCACGCGAATCCTTCGCGCTTTGTTGACTGTATCTCTTGGATAAAGAGACCTTTGTGGATCCACAGAGCTGCTTAGCCGGAGTTGTCTGGTATCCAGGATCTTGTGTTTGCCATATTTCTATACTGCTCGCAGAGAATAGCGACATCGATGTTCATTTCGTTCAAGGACTGCCAGAAGAGGTCCTGAGCCGCTGCGCAGTGATTTAAGTTCAA
Organism: Trissolcus japonicus; assembly: GCA_030522925.1. Lineage (NCBI taxonomy): Eukaryota > Metazoa > Arthropoda > Insecta > Hymenoptera > Scelionidae > Trissolcus > Trissolcus japonicus. The sequence continues at coordinate 12,217 of JAPYZS010002963.1, forward strand.
TTGGAGGATCTGTATCCACTTTTTTTGGATGCTTTCTTGGCTGCTTGCTGATATTCAGGACAAGCGTAGCTGCCGGTTCGGTGGGTTTTGGCGCCTTCAAATCGTCATCGTCGCTGCAGTATTTCAAATATCCTTATCGAAGTATACGACATGAATTATAATATAAGAACATAAACAAACACTGCGCTTTGCGAGGAAAAACCCACACGAAGGTGATAAAACCTCATCTTTCTTGAGAATATTCATACATTAACAGCAGAAGGATGATATCATATGTTAAAAGAATATTATAACAACAAATTTTGATACACAACCTTATTAGTTTTAGCATCGAGAGCGTATATATGCAGGTTGCGAGGATTCGAGACGAGGAATCTGCGGAATCATGACTTCTCTTCCTTGATAAGCCCCAGTCATTATAGTTTCTCTAATCACTCTATCGCTGAGATGCGTGATACAAAGTCTGTTGCTATTGCAGTGTACAGGTGGATTCAAATTACGTAATAAGATGACTAGAGCTCCTAATTTCAATGTTAGCTGATGAGATGGAATGATAGACAACTCCAAAGAATTCAGAAATTCTGTCGGGTAATGTACTGCTTCGTCAATGTTTATCACAGAATCGAATGACGTGTAAACAGTCGCTGCTCCTGGTATCAGTTGTAAAATCAGTTCTTTCAAATGATTAACTGTATCGTTCGGAGGAGCTAATATAGCTCTCTCACATATCCAATCAAGTTTTTTATAATTTGAATAAATGTCTGGAAAAACTGCAGTGATGAGATTATCAGTCGAATGAATGATATTACATACATCCGGATGAAGAGTAATTTGATCGTTCCCGTACATTTATAGCAAACCATCACCGAGCTGAAGAAGGGCGGCTGAAAAATCGGCAGCAGTTTCATCGTTGTGGAGTAGGATCCTCATATTCGTAGTAAAAGTGTGAATGATCACACGATTCCAAAGTTCTAAACGCTTGATGCTCGCGTTAAGTTGGTCAGCTGCTGTTCCACGGACGATAACAGGTAATGTTTGTCGAAAATCGCCAGCTAATACGACGACTAAACCACCTATTAGTAGATTGTCGTTAAGAATGTCTCTCAATCTTCTGTCAAGAGCTTCGATAGCATTTTTGTGGGAAGTCGGACATTCATCCCACACTAACCGCAGGCATTAAAAAAACGTATAGACGGAACGTTGGGCTCAGGTGCTGCGAAATATTTCGCACAATGATCTTTGATCATTCGTCAGATTTGGCAAAGTATTGTCAACCTCTGCTGCAAGTGCCTGTGCGTCGTACTGAAGTTCCACACGAACGTCATTGTTAACTGGACCAGCGAATTCAGAAGCAGGTAGGCCACAATCTGTGACGTGATGTACTGAAAGTATTTATTCATAAAAAATTTGCGTTAAATGTGATAATATTTCGCATCGTATCAGATACACGATAATTACCTGATATGAAAACAACAATTGTATCAATAAGAATGAGAGCCTCATTATAAATATGATCACAATCAATCAAATCCAGACCACGTTGTTCATGATTGTGAGCTATATCTTCAGACATTGGTTCCTTGAATTGATTCCAAAGAGTGAGAGGATTGGAAATCTCACAGGAGGTCAATATGATAGAGAATAACAGTCTCAATTGGGAAGGAAATCGCACTGCTACCGCCTCTTCTATAGTGAGATTCCAGTGATCGTCGTTCTCCAAAAGACCTAATACCTCGCATGCTTCTTTGTAGGTTAGATATTCCTCTCCGTCGATTGTTCGACGGTGAAGGTAAGGAAAGATGTTGGACCTCTTACAACTGTTAGTAAAAGTCGTAAGCAAAAACGCTCGAATTGATTCGGATGCACTGCATACATACGTCCAATTGCAGAAGCTTGTCTCACTGTTGGCCAATCGGAAACACAGACGCCTTGTTTTGTACGTTTTCACGACCTTGAAGTTCCACGTAAGATAGTTCAGTACCTCAGAATATAGTAATCAGTCAGTCCTAGCATCCTAGCATCCCCGGATCCTAGTCAGTCCTCAGTCCTAGCAAAATCGTCGATTTGGCATAAATGAAAGAATGCAGTGAGAGTAGTAGCTGGAGGGTCCTCGAGTCTCTGATGTAAATTCTTTTCGTTAAAATATATCCGCTGACTATTTTCCAGATGGATAGTTAAATGTACGACAGGTGGAAAATGTTCGTGCAGTGGACAATGTTTCCTGAACTAATATTTCAGTGGATATTTCTTTGTACATATGCCGTTCTTCATACAGGGTGATGCTATGTTCAGAGCCCCACATGGTCCATGAATCATGTTTTTCACGACTATATCGTGAAGAACAGAATCTTCTTCAAGATTCGGAATTTCCGCTGATATAATCTTATCGATGTCTGCTGTCCGTAGTTTGTCCTGGAGCCACACCAATAAGTGACAATGTGGTAAACCACGTTTTTGTCATTCGATAGAATAAACATATGCCACAACAGGACCAAATATGCAACCTTTTTTGATACAATCCATAAATTTTATCACTTTTTGTCTGAAAACCCGAGCAATGATGTCATGTCTGTCTGTAGAGGATTGTGTTCCCAGGACTGACCTATGAATTTCGTTCCACGAAGAATTGCATGTGAATGGTATGAAAAGATTCGGTTGTCCATAAACTCGCACGTATGCCAAAGCACCTTGAGTATATTCATCTAAATATCTTGGACTATTGACAAAACTCGAAGGTAAAATCACCATCCTTCCAAGATTAGCAGGATTCATAGCAGCGATCGCGGCGATAGCGTCTCTGTGATGAATGAATTCCAGGGAACGTAGTCTGCCTTGATGCAATGATACGAAACGCAGTCTCTCGCTTTCGACCTTGGCATACATTTCTACAATGTACTGATGGAATAGCTGTCTGCAACGTAATATCATATTGAAGACGTCAACCCTGACCATGATATGATATGCATAAAAATGCATCGCCGAAACAGTTCCACGTTGAGCTCGTGCGGATTGACTAAGGAATGTCGAATGAGTATCCTTCTTGACCTCTCCGAAACATGAATGTATCTCCTTATTGAAGTTAAAAAAAGGTGAGAATCCTCAGAATGACCCAATAGCAGTGATTTCAATGGTTCCGGATCACAAAATCACAACGGGACACAAATCAGAAGATTCGCCAGGCCATCTGCAGACGCTCCTACAAAATTTTCACAATGCATTAGATTATTCGTTCCACAGAAAATACCATTTCTTAAACAACAACAAAAGTTACTTTTTGCTGCTCAGGTGTCTTGCGAGATCTCCCTCGGATGGCTCTCGAGGACTGTGCCTGAAGACGGTCCTGAAATATTGTCACAAAATGAATAAAAATTAAATAAACAAATAACAATCTATTTATTAAATAACAAATTCATTACTTAACTGTTCTTATTCATGTGTAACTTTATTTTCTGTTTGCCTACTGATTTGTTTGTTTATTTTATGTTTGCTTTATAATGTTTACGTTTATTTTATATTTGGATCTATAATTGTTTTTAATTCAATATTTTTGTTTACTTTCTGTTTGCTTTTTTTGTTTAATTTTTGTTTGCTTATTTTTTTGTTCGTTTTCTGTTTTCGTATTTATCCGTTTGTTTGTTTTATGTTTGTTGGTAACTTCGGTTATTAAATGTCGGTTTGTTTATTTACTTTCTGTTCGCGCAATTATCTGTTTGTTGAATATTTTTTTGTTATTTTGCTGTTTATTTTTTGAGGCATTTTTCGTTTGTTTATATGTCCGCTTTGAATTTCTTGTATCCAAACAACAATTTTTTTACCGAAATTCAAAGTTCCCATGAGGACAGTATTCAAATATTTGGATTGCATATAAAATTATAGAGCCAATTCGCAATTTTTAAGATTTGCAAATTTCAAAATGGCGATCGTTATGGCAGAACGAAGATAATATAAATTCACAAATTAAAACATTCTCATTGATTTTGTTTTCAACATTGAACGTATTATTTTTGAGTTTGAAAGATACTGATTTAAATGAGATACGCTATACCTAACATTGAATTCTGATGAGATCTCTAGCGTTTTTTAATTGTTTTGAAATTTTTTTGGGAGAAATGCAAGTGCTCACCGTTTAACTGCGCACTGTTGCAAGTGCTCACCGTTCAAGTGCTCACATTTTGAGTGCACACAGTTCAACTGCGCACCGTTCTGAGTGCTCACCATTCAACTGCGCACAGAACGACTGCACACAAATTTGCACACGTGCTCACCGTTCGACTGCACACAGTTTAAGTGCGCACAGATCGAGTGCACACCGGTCA
>JAPYZS010002964.1:0-16170 GCA_030522925.1 Trissolcus japonicus
GTGTATTATTTTAATGTACTTTATATCTATAATTTGAATAAATGCATTCTTAATCTAAATATCATTTTCTTAATTACTTATGACATTTGAATATTTTAAATACGGAGATGTTTTATCTCTGATAACGACTAATGTGTATGATGAAATAGTTTCATTTGTTAATATGTTACATATTTATATTTATTTATATACATATATTTATTTATTTATTATTTATTATTATTTATTTATTTGATATATAGGTAGTCTGGTCAGGATATAACACTATGCTCTACATGTGAAATAATATTCAATTTGAAACTTCTTCTAACATTTTGAGGATTTTTAAATTATTTAAATACTCAAAATTTTACAATGTTTCAATTTTGCAACATTTTTTAAATTTTTTACAACATTAATTTAAATAATTTAACAGGTTTTTTTTTACGTTTTTTGAACAAATTTTCATCGGTCTCGAGCCGTTCGTATATATTCTTAATTTCTCGCAATTTATTATTTGAAAAATGCGATTGAAAAATCGTAAAATAAATAAAATAAGGAATTTATCAATCAATTTTCTGCCCTTCTAATAATGATTATTTATTCACAACATTGTTGAAAAATATAAATTTTGAGGTACTGGTTTATTGTTTTGGTTTTCTTGAAGAAAAATGCAAAACTAGAAATCCAAAATTTAGAAATAAAATTGATGTATACATGATTGTGAAAACATTGATAGGAAATTGTTTATGTTATGTTGCTTGTTTTTTTCAAGTCGACGAAAAACTTGAATCACATAATTCAGAATAAAAAGAATTTGTTTTTATATTTTTCATTCGGAAAATTTTTTTATGGTTATTCAAAAAGAATTTTTTTAACTTGGTAGCGCTTTTATTAATTTATTAACAGAATTTTTCATTTTCAATAAAAAATTGCGAATGCATGAAATGATATACAAAATTTACTTTCACAAATTTCAAACAAAATTATTTCACCAGTTGAACCTCGGGATTCTAAGAGGGGACTTACGCTCGAAAGGTTATGTTTTTAAAAGTATACTTAAAGTATATCAAAATCGAAAATTTTCTCTATACTTTTTAGTTTTGAATAATGGCCGTTCGAGCGCAAGTTCCCTTCCAGAATCTAGGTTTCAGTTATGTTTCTGTTCATTTTTATGAAAAATAAAAAGTATAATTTCATCCGAAACAAAAATTGAAAAACTATATATAAATATAAAATGAAAAATTCGTGCTTCTTCTTTATCAAAATATAAAATCAAACGGTTTTGGTGCTTGATTTTTATTTGAAAAAATTGATTGTAATTTCTTACAAAAAACGCAATTGGAAAGCTTCAATTTGAAAATCGAAACGATTTTAATGTTTTTATTCAGTTTTATGATGCTCATTTTTTGAATGAGAAATTTTTGTAAATTTGAACTCACTGACAATTGCAAACTAAGTGATTTGTAAACTCATACAATTAATCATATTATGAAGAGAATGAGAAAATGGATTGGAGAAATGGAATTATACTTGATCGAATCTCGAAATCCGTAAAAACTGCACTTTTTTGATTATTTTTTATACTCAATATAATTTACATTTTCCAAAAATTGTTTAGGACAGATCACGAAAAATTATTTTTTAAGATAATCGTATTTGAAGTTTGACAATGATTTCTCAACAAAAATATATTCATGTTATTATGATTTCAAATTTCTAATTAAATTGTGTAAATATTTATTATAGAAACAACACTGTTTACTAAAGTGCGATTACATTTTACTTTGAGCATAGCAGATTTTCATTTTATTTTTATGTCCGTTTCATTTCATTTATAATATAGAGGAGTTCCATGTGTGACTCCTCAAGACTGGTCTGATGGCTCAGGGGATCGACTGCACGATATTATAGGTACCGTTCCCTTTGGCCGTCATCGTAGGGACCGAGATTGAATCTTACCTTCATTAAAATTTTGGAAAATAAAAATTTTTTTTTCAAGTATATCGGTGAAAATAAATATTCTTTAAATTGTATAGATTTCCAAAGTTGAATATATACAATTTCAAAAAAGAAAACAGACAAATTTAATGTTGATTTTCTACCGTGTCCGGGACAGTAAATGTGGCGGCATTGCTATGTTGCACCATGTGAAGTTTATAAACACTGCAGACAGGCACAAGAATGCCAGTCGAAATATGTGTCTGAATTGAAATTTAAAAAAAATTGAATGAGTACATCTTCCAAATCTTTCTATGAACAACACTACATAAACATATGCAAATCATAATGTAGTCATAATAATTATTTAATCGAAAGACCATGAGTTCATTGAATGAAAAAATTTTACTAAATTATTTAAATTTGAAACTCTGTTCATTTCTTTTTTTTTAAATTATATATATCAAATTTTACATATCTATACAATTTGAAGTATTTTATGTTCACCACTATACTTAAAAAAAATTTTTATTTTCATTTTTATGTTCGAAAATTTTATCGAAGGTAAGATTCGATCTAGGACCCTACAGTGTCGTGCGGAGGGAACGCAGGCTATATAATTCTGCTGGATGAATATTCATTTATTCACCCAGGGACTTCCTTACGGAAGTGCACTGGGTGAATGTTCATTTACCCAGGGACTTCCTCAAAAAAGTGAACTAGGTAATAAACAATTATTTATTCACTCAGGGTCTTTTTCAAAAATTTTTCACTGTTTTTTTTACCCAGGGTCTTCTTCAGGAAGTGCACTAGGTGAATATTCATTTTCTCAGGGTCTTCCTCAGGAAGTGCACTGGGTGAATATTTATTCCCCCCAGGGTCTACCTCTGGAAGTGCACTGGGTAGATATTTATTTCCCCAGGGTCTTCCACAAGGAAGTGCACTGGGTGAATATTTATTCTCCCCAGGATCTTCCTCGGAAAGTGCACTGGGTGATTTTTATGTTTTAAATATAATCATCTTTTTTTTTAAATTTCCCGTGGTGGCAGGTGTCGCAGCGGAATTGCACAGCTGATCGGCTGTGTTCCAAATCGACTGACATTTCACATTAACATCAGAAATCAATGACCGCAACGCATAGCAAATAAGAACAGATAAAAATAAAACATTGCAACACGATATATTTCAATCAAAACCTTATATACTATTGTGTATAAAATAAAAATACTGCAGCGACGTGGATACCCGTATGCAACACGATTTTGGAGTATTTTATACGCTTATTGGATAGTGTTAACAATGTTATTGATCCTCCAGATGGAATAAAATAATATTAACAATAAGCGTTTACATTTCGACTTGTAAAACATCATAAACGATGTTTCGTCATACCGACACAAAAAATGTTTGCACAAAATGTTTCTTAACAGCATAAGCCAATTTTATATATCGGTCACATTAAACACCGGTAATTGATTACGTAAATCGAGTCGTAAATATTTTATTTGGCACTGAAATTTGTTCCAATTTTTTTTAATTTCTCATCATGAAAATCTTTTTTTCAATTTCTTTTACAGCCTTTGTCACTTCTAGGGATGCGAGGAGTTACCCCGATGTGAAAAAAGCTCATTAACTTCATTAGTTTTTAAGTTATAACGAAACAAATAAACAAACAAACAAATAAACATACGAACAAACAAACATAATTTGTGGTACCCGCAACAAGGGTATACACGCTCCCAACTATTTCGGCCCGCCTCCTTACGTACGAAGCGCTGGTTACACTCTGGATGATGGCCCAATCTTTTAAACTACACGAAGACAAACTTCCGAAACGCCATGGTGTGGAAACCATGGAATCGGAGGACTCTGCTCTAAGCAGAGGAATGATGGGGAGCACTCAGGCACTTCTCGCCCAGGAAAAGCTGTTGGGAGAACTAAATGCCGATGTGATGTCGAGAAAAACCGTCCCCAAGGAAGTCCAAGCCAAATTCGCGAAGGTCATGAACACCATCGTGCTCGCGAATCCAGCCATCGGTCGTGTGCGAGAAATGCTCACAAAGGCTTTCAGCGAGGAGAAAGATACCCAGACATCCTCACGATATCTGGGCTCTTCAAGCAGAGTCCTTGAAGTCTAGCACACCTCAAGAAGACTCGCAAGAAAAGAGTGCTGGAAAGCTCACCTGTAGTGGAGAGAATAGATACCCCGAGGTTACAAAAAAACCAAGGCGACAGAAGGAGAAGCTTGCGAAACTAGGTGAGGACCACACACCTCGCTCAACCAGAGCAGCTGAGAGACAGTCACGATCACAAGAACCAGTGAAGAAGATGCCCAAGAAGGATGGACGAAAGTCGTCATCTAGCTCTTCCCGACCAAACACACTCGTTGTGAAAGTGAAGGAAGGGCAACCCTGCGCGGACATCTTAAAGTCATTGAGGAGTGACTCAGACATGGAAAAAGTGGGGAAAAGTGTCACGAAGATACTATCAGCGATTGTGACCAAGCTGAAAGACCAAGCTGAGGTCAATAGCTGGGAGGACACCCACAAGGACAAAAATATAATTTAAAATATATTTTACATATATTTTATATACTTAAAATATACTTGTATATAGTCTACATATATCTCATTTATAAATTATTCATAAAGCGGCAATAACTTATATAAATTTAATATAAAATAAATATAAATTTTATTGAAAAAATATACATTATTTATATGTGGGCACGACGGCCATTGAATTGAGAGACCTGGACGAACACACAACAGCTGATAAGATCTGTCAGTCTCTCCGCTCTCAGATAGAGGGAGCAGAAAAGATCAAGATAGGTGTGGTGAAATCACTCCGACGAGCATACGGGGTACTCAGACAGCGGTTTTGGTGCTGCCAATTAAACTGGCAAGAGGTCCTGACTCAAGGCAGACTCAGAGTGAGCTAGGTCGTGTGCAGAGCCGTAGAGAAGGACACAGTCATGAGATGCTATCAATGCCTTGGGTTTGGCCACCTCGCTAGGATATGCAAGGGCCCAGACCTTTCAAAGATGTGCTTCAAGTTTGGCGACACCACACATCATTGCAGAGACTGCAAGACAAAGGACATCAAATGCTTGCTTTGCAAGACGGAAGGAAACCACCGCACTGGCATATACGCTTGTCCTGCATACTAGCAGGCAGCCCGGGTCGCAGCAAATTGAAAGAAATGAGGTTCCTCCAACTGAACCTGAACCACTGTCAGGAAGCCAAAGATCTCTTTTGGCAGTCAGCGCAAGAGCAAAACATAGATGTCGCTATACTCTGCGAGCAATACCGTGACATCCAGAACGCGAGATCCTGGATGGCGGATAGCACTGGCCGAGCAGCTATCTGGTTACGCAAGGGCCTTTTCATTCAGGAGGTACAACCAACTAAGGGAAGCGGATTCGTGTGGATCAAGGTGCGACGAATTTACGTCTGCAGCGTGTATGTCTCACCAAATGTTACCATCGAAGAATTCCTATCGACCTTGGATGAAATGACGCAAGAACTCCGCAGCAAGCGCCCTGCTATAACTCCAGGTGACTTCAACGCGTAGGCCACAGACTGGGGTAGCAGGCTGACCAACAGGCGAGGTGAACGTCTTCTCGACACGTTCTGCCAGTTAGACGTCATGATATTGAACACCAGTGATACTTCTACCTTCACCAGGAACGAAAACAGTGCTGTCACTGACGTGACATTCGCAAGTGATAACCTGGTGACTCATGTTGTATCTTGGAAAGTCGGAGACCATTATACAAACATAGACTACCAGGCGATCATCTTTGAAGTTACAACTTATCGAGAAGAAACAACTCCAGCAACTGAGAGGAGACGTTCGTGGAACCCGCGCTCATTTGATCGAGCAGCGTTCGTCACGATGATGGGAGAGAACATCCAACGGGAGGGCTCTTCAGGAATTGCACGACGGAATTGCAGATCTCCAAAGGTGGGGGATTCAATGCCCGAGGGGTCTACAACCGTGGGATTCGCAGACGACGTAGCAGTGGTCGTAGTTGGAAAGTTTCTCGACGAGACCATGTACATTGCGTATGAAGCTATTGCCAGGATCCGACAGTGGCTCACCTCAGTTGGTCTGTAGCTAGCCGACCACAAAACGGAGGCAGTCCTCGTGACAGGGAGGAAGAAATAGGAAACCATTACCCTCAGTGTCGGAGACTGTGAAATAACATCGCAACGTTCACTAAGATACCTGGGAGTGCAGATCGATGCCTAACTACGATTCCACGAACACCTTCGAACCGTTAGCCAGAGAGCATCGTGGGTCGCGAATTCTCTCTCCAGCAACATGCCCAACACTGGAGGACCCAGGCAGGGCCGTAGACGTCTCCTTTCTACGGTCACCAGCTCCATCCTCTTGTATGCAGCACCTGTCTGGTCATCGGCTATAAACACCATCTCATACGCACGCATGGTGACCAGGGTCCACCGAAGAGCGGAACTGAGGGTGATCTGAGCCTACCGCACAGTATCAGATGAGGCTGCGTGCGTGTTGGCAGACATGACACTCATTGATCTGATGGCGGATGAACGGAAGAGGATCTACCGCCGCACACGAAATTCTTCAGTGGTGACAAGAACCATAATGGTACAGGACGAGAAGACGAAAACCATGCAGATGTGGCAAAGACGGTGGGACTCATCCACGAATGGCTGGTGGACTTACCGCCTTATCCCAGACATAGTTTCCTGAACGTCGCGAAAGCATGGTGAGGTGGACTTCTACCTATTCCAGCTCTTCACGGGACATGGCTGCTTCGGGTCATACTTGCAAGATTTGGCCTGGATACGTCACCAATGTGTCCAGCCTGTGACACTGAGGAGGTATCAGCGGAGCACATCTTCTTCCAGTGCTCCCGCTTCACCGAGGAGAAGGTAGCGCTTGACCAGCTGCTACAATCGCACGTGACTCTAGAAAATTTTGCCAGCTTGATGATCCTGGACGAAAGAAACTGGATAGCGGTGGCAGACATGACCGCGCGAGTGATCAAGAAGCTCCAAATAAAGAACAGAGAAAGACGATTACAAGAAAGACCAGAACAGCGCTAATGGCTGATAAAGACGAGTGCAGATAGCCAGTCCACCTCGGGCGAAGTAATGCCTGGCGGCAGTTCCGTGCGAGGGAGAAAAGAAGTACCCAAGGGTTAGGTTTTTGTGGGTAGGGGTCTTAGGACCGAGTCCCACACGCCGTGCGAACGTGATTCATAATAAGATCATTAACACACAGGTGGCGCTTATCGCGACAAAAAACCCACACGAAGGTAATCAAACCCCATCGTTATTGAAAATAATTATACGTTAACAGCAAAAAGATGATATTGAAAAAAATCATGTATACCAACGCAATTCGATACACAACGTTATTAGTTTTAACGTTGGGAGCATATACATGCAGGTTGCGAGGATCCAAGACGCGAGAATAGGCCACATATAATTGTCCATGAGAAAAACATGATTTTTCCAAATGAAGTTCTATACGAACGTAATTGTTATCTAGACCGGTAATTTCAGGAGCAAGTTCTGTCATGTGATGTACTGAATGGTTGGATTCATATAAAAGAACGTTAAATGTGAAAAAATATTGGATCGTATCAGATACACGATAATTACCTGATCCGGAAACATTAATTGTATTGATAAGAATGAGTCACCAGACCACGTTGTTCATAACTGTGAGCTATATCTCCAGTCATTAGTTCCTTGAATTGACAACAAAAAATGAGACAATTGTTAACCTCACAGAATTTGATGGAGAATAACAGTCTCAATTGGAAAGAAAATCACCCAGCTACAGCCTCTTCCATGGTGAGATTTCATTGATCGTCGTTCTCTGTAAGATCTTACACCTCGCACGCTTCTTTGTAGGTATGGTGTTTCTTACCGTCGATTGTTCAAAGGGCAGTGAACGATGTTCGACCTCTTACAACCGCATACATACGCCCAACTGCAGAAGCTTGTCTCACTGTTGGCAAATCGAAAACACATACGCCTTGTTTTATACGTTTTCACGACCTTGAAGATGCATTCCACGTACGATAGTTCAGTACCTCAGAATATAGTTTGCATAATTGCAGAATAACTTTGCAAAATTGTTGATTTGGCATAAATAAAAGAATGCAGTGAGAGTTGTTGCTGGAGGGTCCTCGAGTCGCTAATAAAATTTCTCTTCATTATGAATCTGCTGACCATTTTCCAGATGAATTGTTGAAGGTACAACAGGTGTAAGTCGTTAGTGTAGTGTGTCGCACAAATGCATGAGTCGCAATATTGCTTCGTTACTGCTGATGTACCGCCCAGTTTGATACATTTGTATTTCATTTAGTGGATTGGGTTTTCTGCAAACAAGTTGAACCTTGAATAAAGCCTAATTAAAACCCTTGTTAATATAACTGCAGATATATGTTATCGCCTTTACGGAGTTGCAACATTCAACGTTAATGTGAGCCCTGAATGCTTTTGACAAAAATGGACGATACGCCCCACCGGTCGTCTATGCTTAATTGATCGTGACCACGTATATTGATGTTTCACGTAAAACCGCCATCTGAAGATCCTTGGCGTCTGTACGTTGGATATCCATGTTCATTGGTGACTGTTTCCTAAACCAATTCACGTAGATATTTCTTTGTACATATGCCGGTCTTCAAGCAGGGTGATGACATGTTTAGAGCACCACATGGACCATGAATCATGTTTCTTACTACTGTATCATGAAGAACTGGACAGAGTTTGCCTTGAAGCCACACTCATGAATGACAATGTGGTAAACCATGTTTTAGCAATTCAATGTAATAAACATATAATAACATATGATATAAATGAACAAAGTAGGACCAAATTCTTCACTTTCTGTCTGAAAATCTAAGCAATGATGTCATGTCTGTCTGTAGAGGACTGTGTATCCAGGACTGAGCTATAAATTTCGTTCTACGATGAATTGCATGTGAATGTTACGAAAAGATCCAGTTGTCCATAATTCACCATAAAATCGCACATATGGCAGAGTATCTTGAGTATTTTAAGCTAAATATCTACGTACACTTCCAGATTACAACGCTCACTAAACGATTCACGACAAATACAAACATTATGGATATCTATAATGATGACTTTCGTCGCACGTTTTATAAACACACAAAAGCACTTTCAATGTTAACATTAGAAATCAATGCCCGCAACGCATAACAACTAACAACAGATCAAAAACAAAATATTGCAACACGATATATGTTAATCAAAATCTAATATACTTTTTTTATGACATAAGAATACTGCAGCGACGCAGCATTCAATACGATTTTGCAGTATTTTATACAGTTATTAATTGATGTAAACAATGTTTATGATCCTTCACACGAAATGAAAAAATATAAACTATACGCGTTCACATTTTGACATGTAAAATATCATTTCCGATGTTTCGTCATACCGAGACAAAGAATGTCTGCACAAAATAATCAGAACCAGTAACTGATTACGTTAATCGAGTTGTAAACATTTCATTTGGTACTGATATTTACAGTTCCAATTTTTTTCAATTTCTCATCATAAAAATCTTTTTTTAATATATTTTACAGCATATGTCACTTCTAAGGTTGCAAGAAGTTACCCCAAAGTGTAAAAAGATCAGTAGTTTTATTAGTTTTTGAGTTATAACGAAACAAACAAACAAACATAATTTGTAATTTATATATTAGTAAGGATATATATATAAATTTTGAATCTTTGTTATTCTATTTTCTTATCATAAAATTCGAATATAATAAATGATTAACCTGATGATATTTGACTTTATTTTAAGTAATGAGCATTTTCATTCCACCCATAAATCAAAAGATACATTTATCATTATTATGTAAACACAATTTAAACAATTTAAGTGGATCTGACTGCAAATTTTTTTTTGATTTCACTTGCTCGATTGGATAAATTTCACTCACGTAACCACAAACAGAACTAATAAATAAAAAACTTGATTACTTCAATTATATTATATTATATGGATTACTTCTAAATATATTAAATAACTAATGTTTATTCGATTACATGTACGTGAAACTTCAACACGCATGGTTGCTTATTGAAATTATTAATACAATGACGTTAAAGAGAAGTAATATCTGTTTCAGATATTTCTGTACTATCATACAAACAGTATCTTACAATTCTTCTGGTCTCATAGGATAATATTCGCCTATCATATTAGAATAAAAAATATCAGTTGAATTTTTATCAAACATTTCAATTTGTTTTTTAGGTTTTAATTTTTCACTTCGGATTTCGGTTACGTTAAATTTACACTTATTATTTACACTGTTCATATCCAGAAGCTGAAATAATTGTAACTTGTATTGTATTGCTATTGTATTGCTTACGGACATCACCTTGACTGTCTTTATTACTTTTAAGGCCCCCCTCTATTATTGATTTTAACATTCAACAGTTTGGTTAAATTTCGTAGTAAAAAATCGGAAATCGGGCCGGAAAAGTTGATGCATTTTCAATGAACTTATTCCGGAAAAATTAACGAATTTTAACAAATTATTTCGTTTTTTGAATGATTTATTTTTTGTTTTATATACGAATGATTAAATTTCAAGATAATGTTATAATTCGGTATAACACTTATTCTGAATAGTATAATTGAGCCGGTTGAAATGATAATAACTTAAATCGACTTAAGTCGTTTTTCCATCAAACGTATTTTTGAAAAGTACGAGTTCTCATGTATATGTCACAACAATTTTCGATGATTTCCTTTAATTCTGCAGAAAATATGCAATTCATAGTTTTAACGATGGTCCTTACGTCAATTATAAAATTTTCAATGAGAGCGCAATCAAAAAAGAAGTTGTTTGAATTTCATTCATCTGTATTAAAATTTTTAAACTCAGAAAACCCGAAGTGGTATAAAAACCTATTAACATCTCAGGAAAATTGAAATTTTGTATAAATAATTGTAATCATAATAATATATATATTTCATAAACTATCATAAATAAAAATATTTATGTATCATACTTTGTTGTCTCTTCGGAAAATTTTAAATAATTATGCAGAACTATAGAATTAAAATTCATCGTATAAGAATTACTTTTAGATGTTTGACGCCAATAAAAAACGTTTGATGGAAAACGACCGGAAACTTGATTTATTAAAATGATTGTAACTTGTAAAATTCTGAAGCTTTTGACGAAGGAAGTAAAGGTCTTTAAACAAGAGGTCTGAAATCATAAATTTGTATAACAAACATTATTTTTTTAGCATTCAATTTGAAAGTAATATGCATGGTTTTTATCTTTAACAGTCATTTTTTTCTGAAAACTCAAATCGACTTAAGTCGTTTTAATTGCAAACGATTCATTTGTAAATGGGTCGCTTGAATAAATTCTTGCTATCGAGAAAAGCTATCGAGCTGACCAGGGCGGCTAGCGTGACGATACCAAGAACGGTTGTCGGCTCGATGAAATAATACTTTTTTAGCGATAACTTGCCAAGGACGGGTTTGCGAATGTAGTGTATACATGTAGATCTTTCGGTAAAAAAGGTGAATCACCTTTTTTCGAAGGTCGTGATGAAAGTCGTCTCGTTTTCGGCTCCGTAGGGCATACTCTGTTCATCCTTCGCAATGTTGGGTACAGGGAGGCTGGGAAACACAGATGTGATAAGAAATGCCTATGTTGTTTTTTAATCGCCGCGTTGCGAAACCACCCGACAAATCCGTTGTGGTGACTGTCGTTGTTATTTTTTCACAAACGCGCTGACTCGTACGCCCAGTAAGAAAGCGTGTGTAGTTCTATGAAGTTGTGCCCTCGTTGCATGAAAAGACTTCGTAGGGGTCTTTCGCATAAATGCGGAGAAACCAAGTGTCTTGTCTGACGTTGAGCAAACTCCCCAAAGCTTTTGGTTTTCGCGAAGAGAAAGGAGACTTTCCACATCTTTTATAATTATATTCAGCTTGTCTCGCGTTTAGAAAAATTTTGCTCGACATCGGTGACGTCTGCCCCTTTACTGAAGCCTGTACAATCGCGTCGGCAAGTAATAGGGTTCTTCGGAAAATTTCCTGCCTGCAAACAAAATAGGTCTGATTCCGCGCGGTGGGTACAGACTCGCGGATCATCAGTCACTCTTAACCCTGAAATGGTTGGCGCTCCGCGAAAGATCTGACGGTGTCACTATTCAGCAACCTGCGAACGGTTGAGAGATTCCTGTGTCCGTCGGTGTTCTAGTGGACGGGTATGAACCGTCCACAAACACTGTGTATCAGTTTCACCGGTGTAATTAGCATGGTTGCCCACAATGTTTCCGGGTCGAACGCGATCGGTGTCCCACTGAAAAGAGAAGAGAATGTGTTCCCGACAATTTAACAGAACGGTACGAACGAACGTGTCTTATTTTTGAGCGTATCAAGGATGCTGGTTACAAACTCGTTGAACAGTGGGAATGCGGGCTTAGGGATTTCCTTAAAACTGAAGGGGAATCGTTTAAATTTTTGTCTTTATTGGAAAAGCATTAAACATGTGCCCTAGATCCTCACGACACATTTTTCGACGGCCGCGTAGCAAACATCGCTACCTCCTACAAACCTCGTGACGACCAAAAAATCAAGTTTTAGAACATCTGTAGCTTGTACAGTTATTAGCACATATGCCTGATCATGTAATGGCTAAGGAATAATCGAAGTGCGAGTTCGATTATTCGGTATGCACAGCCATCTGTGTGAATGCATAAAACATGGCTAAAAATGACAGGCAGCAGTGTTGTTGTCAGAGCAAGGGACAAGGAGGGACAAAGTTTGTTCATAATAATGTAAGTAAATAATAAATGAATTAATGAAACGTGGTCGTATGATTGTTAACAGAAGTTAAATTATCCTTTACAGGGTCCGAAATTAAGAGTAGGTTCGTCAACATTCTATTATAATCTAATTTACATTAAAAGAGTTGAATGAAACTCAATCAATTATTTTTTCTTATGAATTTGTGTCGATGTTTATTTGCATAGAGTGAAAATATAATAACAATTTATAAAGATGAACAAGAATAATAATAATTTATACTTTCAAACATGGTAATGATAGTAACAATCAAATCTTTAATTTCTGATATCAGAGTAATTAAGAAAGATATTCTTCCCCTTGATTGGACAAAAAGGACCAGAAGAATGGGCGATTCTTAAAACCTACAAGGAGGCATTTTCTCTTGGAGTCTGTGTTAATGATGCTGACACCCGAGCCAAGAGTGTCAAACGGTACGACACCGAACGAGACGAATGGCAGTTTGTAAGCAGCGTGACTCAGGCTAGAAGTGCTCCAAGCTATTCAGTCTTGGATGGAAAATTATATGCGATTGGTAAAGACAATTTTAAACGTTTGTCCAATTTGTTTTATGCGGAAACTAAAATACTCGCTAAAATTGTTTTATGGAAACTCATTTTTAATTTGTTATTCCAGGCGGATACAATGGCAACAGATTTTTTAAAAATCGTTGTAACTTATGACCCAACCAAAGACCAGTGGGAACGTGGGAGTCGATGACTTCAGGAAAATCGAGATATGCAAGTGCAGTTTCGTATCACCACTGTCCCATTCACTGCGACCGATTAGTTCACAGTCTGTCGAATGATAAAAGACTAACGTAATAATCTTAACACTTTTTCATTAATTTTTTTTCTTTTTAATTGTTTACTTTAAGTTATTTGACAAATTTATAATTATCGTCAGATTGCTTGACAGTTTTACTTATATTTGTACATAATAAACATAATAAACTTTCAATTAATTACACTCATATAATCCCTGACTTTCATATTTTATAAATTTCATATGTTCTAAAACGATTTCATGTTAAATCCTTTTTTATCATAAAATGTAAATTTGAGTGTTTGTAAAGTTTTTTACAATTTTTTATCAACTTATCAGCACCACTTTCAAAATCATTTCACAGCATCTCATGAAAATACAAACTGATAACAAAATTTTAAACTATGCGTTAAATTATAACAAATTGAAAAATTTAGTAGAAAAATTTTTTTCACTTTATATATTAATGAAATTTGTTAATTCAAATAATAAATTGTCGACATTATGTTAGAAACTCATCGCTTGTTCGTATTGTTGGCGTTCCTCATCAGTCATGAGAAATTTGATTTGCTCGAAGTACGGCCAAGAGGATTCTTGCCTGGACTCCATCGCCTTCAAAAGCTCATCCTTGAAATCCCGTTCCAGTGTCTTTCAGAGCCAAATAACGTCATCACCTGAAACTAAAATTATATAATAAGTTTTTGTCATTAAATGAAGAATCTTATTTTTCAAAATTGTTTCTTTGTTTATTTATATTTATTATTTGTTGTTTTTTTACACAAGTGCGATAAGAAGAAAGAGAGAATTTGTATAAATATTCCCATCCTGGCAAGTAGGATTTATCGAACACGTGTTTATATTTACTAATGCGTACTTTCTCGCCCAATTTGAATTTGATATTTTTGAATCGAGACTCTGCTTTGTAATTGGCGTGAACACGACGATATAAATCTTTAGAATTTCCTAAGGTAACATCGATCGGGTTCATTTTTATCGTCCTGTGTTTGGTTCGATTGTACTCAGCGATCTTCTCGTCGATTATATCGCGCCATCTGTAGCTTCTTTGAAGATGGAATCGCATATACGATTTGCGTTTAAATGTCCTCAAAAATCTTTCACAGATCGATGCTTTGAGGTTGCTATATGTTGAATAATGGTGAATGTTATTTTTCGTCATGAGATTTTGATACGATGAATTATAAAATTCTTTCTCGCCGGTTCATAAAGTTCCTCACCAGATCTTCCATTCTCAATTGAGTACAAAAATTAATCGTTTTTTAAATAACAAATCCAAGATCAATTGCGATCACCGATACTAAGGACTTGATCTTTTAATTGCGATAATTCTAAATGAGCGATATAATCTTTCACATCGTTTATTTCTTGCATCAGAACTTTGTGCGAAACATCATCGTTCGGTAAAGAGGGGTCGCCGACGTTGACGATTCTCTTGTGTTGTACGTTGTAATCTCCTTTGGGAGTGAGTTCAAAGCCGATTCCACGCGGACCTCTGGGCGCGTGCGCGGAATTCAAAGCTCGCCCGAAAACGTCCCAACTCATTTTGCGAATGGTGATATTCAGCGAATTGCTTTGTTTTTATAATATCGTTCCATTTTTGCGCAGTTCCTCAATGATCGACATAATTCCATTCGAATGATTCGTATTGCCCGCCGCTTCTGACGCCATTAATAATTGAAGACGTTCCACCAACTCATTCACGTCATGATAATAAATATAATCGATGGGTCTAGGGTGTTTCCCTGCGAACATGTATTTTGATAAACCGCTTCCTGATTTGAGATTCAACACTTTTGATATGACATTGGTTAACTTTTTGTCTGTCGTTCGAAGATCACTATCCGCTTTATAATTTTTCTTGTGCGCATTCGTTAGTAAAATTATGCTTTTATACATTTTTTTATTGACATCTGTGATCAGAGTTTCATCAGGATTTTTTTTAAAAATTAATTCAAGTAAACCATTAGTGACCCTGAATCCATTACTTTCATCGATTATGATGTTTCCATCTTCAAATTTCACCTCTTTGTTACTAATGAACAAATCTTGCATTAAATGTCTCACTCCAGTAATCAAGTCTATATTTTCATTTTTTTTTTACTCAAATATACGTAACGTTTAATTCGAGCATCAAATTTCTGATCATCGAGGGTTTTTCTCGGTGCTTCGTTCAATTCTACCTCTTTTTCATCCTCATCCCTTACTCCTGTCGCTCGCGAGCTGTCATCGTCTTGGAGGTTAGGTTCCATTTTCTCTTCTTCCTGATCCGAATCATCTGTTATTTCCGGGTAAATTTCCTCCTCCTTCTCCTCCTTCTTTATCTTCTCTGTTTTTATTTTTTTTATCTTATTTTCATCATGCTGAGCAACTTCGAGTATCTGCTCCAACGGTTCGACCACTGGTTTGAACAAACTGTTGATGGCGCTTTCATTGGCCGATTTCGAAGTGCGCAAGTTCTTGTACTTTTGACGTATGACTTTGTTTATCCTTGAGATCTCTCGCAACCTATTTTGATCTTTTTGCGAATCGTCGGCCATATCGACGGTGTTTGTGATACTAATGGTTTTTATGATTATTCGTCTATATTTATAAAACAATCGAATCCTTTTCGAT
>JAPYZS010002973.1:0-11899 GCA_030522925.1 Trissolcus japonicus
TTTTTACGACTTAAAATGGTAAAATGAGATATAGGCCAATCCTACAACTTTACCATATAAATATACTAAAATATGATAAAATATGCCGAAATTACTCTTGAAATTTATGTTAAAAATTAATTGTTTTACCATCGTACATTTAACACCAATTATATTGAAATGTTTTCAGTAATATTTATATTAAAAATATCACTTTATAAATGAAAATTTTATTTTTCCCTTGAAATTCATAACAGGCAATGGTGCGGATCTTTCTTGTAAGTGCCATTTTTCACCGGCTGATGTATATAAGGAACCGAAATACAGTAATGTACAAGTGATGCAGAGTGCGTGTATGTGGAATGCGTCCGCGGATGATGTTCTGTAATTAATGTCTACGATGTTTATACATCTATCTAAACAAAATTTGAAACAAAAAAATACTTAATTATGTAAACCATTGTTGAAAGGACATATGAGAGGTGCCGGTAAATAGACATAAAAAGAAAGAAAAAATAATTTTTCGTAATTAATTTAAATCAATAAAAATTAAAATGCTCTGGCATAAAACGTACGTCATTTCTTATAGATAATAGTTATATATTGGTTAAAAATTCACGATACTTTGTAAGTATTATTTAAAATGTTCGACTGTTCATTTTACTATTTTAAATTGTAAAAATCCATGTTTCATCTTTTATTCCTTCTTTTTTCTTTTTTTCATTTCACAATGTTTTGATTTGTACAACTTTTCGAGTATAAGATATCTTTACAACTAATAGAAGTTTTAGAAAATTTTATTAATTATTAATAATAATAATTATTGTTATTATTTAACCTAATGATGCTTTATGTTCGTCTAACTAAATGAAAAACAATAAAGTGACACGGCGCGTCCGAGCGGGCAGCAAAACAGGTCGGTGCGCGCATATTGTAATTTGAGATCTGTTTTGTTATTTGACTAATGAACGTTTTTCTTTGTGTGAAATCGATAGAAAACAGGCAAATTGAGAAATACATAAATATTTCAAAATCGAACAATGTGCTTAAATGTTAGTTTTACTGCAAAAATCGTCGCGCGTGTACTCTATACACAACGCGAGCGCCAGAAGGTTAATAGAAAAAACAAAGATTCCTTTTTCTCCGTCTACACGACGAATTAATAATACTGTTTATTATAAAAGAATAAGATTTTTTTCTCGGTTCATTAAACTTGTAAATATTAATTAAACCCAAATCAACTTTGATGTGGCTTGATTGGTCAAAACTGTCATCGCTTGTTTATAAACAAAAGACCATCGCGACATCTAGGTTCAAATTTGGAACGAAGCGTTCGAAAGCACGTAATTGCCGAACGTAACGATATATTTACATAGTAGAAGTGGGGTATACTCGAATAATCTTGACAATTATATATGACATAACCTTAATAGAAAATGCAATCATAAAGGCATAATTTTATTTTTTTAATATTATTCATTATTTTTGACATGGATATGTTTTTACAATCCAAAATTCTGTGCGTAATGGAAATATGTATGTAACGGAAGCGTTACCGATCCCCCTTCCATCCCTCTCAAGACTCCTCCCCTCCCCATCGCCTCAAGTCTCCCCCCTTGAAGACTCCATGCCCGTCCCCTCTCAGGACCCTTTCCCCGCTCCTTCCCCTCACCCTTGAGAACCCCTTTCCTCAGGAGCCTCCGATCCCCCTCTGTTCTCAGGTCCTTTCCCCTCCTTCTGAGGAACCTCCCCCTTCCCCCTTAAGATTCTTTTTCAGTATTTCAGAACCCCCTCTCTCTCCCTACTCAGGATCCGTTCCTATAAAATGGAACAGATTTTCATGTTATTAGAGATATAGTTGAGATCTCGTAAAAATCCCTTGTACTTTTATATTACTTTTCTTTATGATGCAAAATGCCCTAATTTTCTACAATTAATAATAATAAATTGTACCGATGATTATTTACAATTGATTCAACAATTTTTCACTTGTTGAGATGATTTAGAAATACACTAATCCAAATAAAAAATGCAACACTTCCCATAAAACTACATATAAAATGTTGAATTTTTTCAGTTTTTTTTCATGCTCAAAATTTCGTTTTTTAACAATTTGGCCTGGTTTTTCTGGAAATGAATACGATGAAGCTTGTTGAAATACGCAACGTTAGTCGCAAAACGGTATGAATGAAACGAAGGGCTCTTTTGTGCAGATGGCTCTTCCGTTTTAAGTTGGGCTCTGCTGTGCTTTCTTCGTAAGTTTTCAACCAACTTGAAAGCCGTCGTTATAGTAAAAAGTTGTCTCTCCTTGATCTGCACCCTGTCACAACGGCTGCCCCGATTATAATTCGTATCAACGCAACACTTTCGAGATCCTTGAGGATTTTACCAAAAATCAAAAAAGTGACGGAAAAAAATATATTAAGTGAATTGAACTTGATTCATGAACAGATTCATGGCTTATTTTCCTGTTCAAAATTTTAATTTTCCGACCTGTCAAACGTCAAAACAAGCTCACCTGTCAAAAAATAAACTTCTGGCGCAAAAAACTTAGTCAGGTGTTACATTCGAGGTCTACTTTAGCCTATCATCAAATATGGATCAACTTTTTAAATATGGATGGATGGATGCACAAATAGATGGATGGATTTTCTGTATCGATATTCTTTTCAATTCGCGAGTGAAAAAAATAGTTTCATCAGACTGATTTTATCCAATCTTCATATAATAAAATATTCGTATCATGAAATAAAGAGCAAAAGTGTTGAGAAAATTAAATTGATCATAAACATGGTGGTTAAATGGTTGAATACCGTGCAATATCGATGGTTTCCTCACGGCAAAAAAAATATATTTTGAAAAGATAAAAAAAAATTTTTTTTCTATATAACTTCTATATTCAAGCGCGCGCCTACTATTCATTTTATTTTTCAAAAGGTTACATGACAAATTGTCATATTTATTCCAAAAATTTCAAATTCTACCCGTCAACCAATCAGAAATTGAATAAACCGAGGACAAACAACTAAAGGCAACCGCGGCTTTTTTTAGATGGACTAGGAGAGAGGAGCGCGCTTCGTGCGCGCCACATAGTCATTCGTGATTTTCCAGTTTTGAACTGCACATTCTCAGTTGTCAAAAAAATATCAAATTGTCAAAAAATAAAAGTTGGATAATCGAACTTGGCCAAAGGACCAACCCGCGGCCAACTTCCGCCTTTCATCAACTTTTACATTATGGACTAGATTGTCTGGTGCGCGCTGCGCGCGCCCGTATATATTTTATTCCTGTCAAACTGAACTGTCAAAAATAAACGATAACGCACGAAGTCAGCCAACGGTCGACCCGCAGCCAACTTAAATGCTGTCATCAACTTTTTAACTGTGGAAAATATATTACGGCAATATGGAGTATATTTTTATATATTTTTTTTATAAATTTCATTATATAAATTTATACAATATAAAATAAAATATCCTATCCTTTAACAGAGTTCAGAATTAATATGATGCACACGATTTCTTAAATTTACTTTATATTATTCTTCAACCATTAGATAATCGTACACATTTTACGTATATGGTTAAATAATTATATAAATTATGTGTAGCCTCTGTATATTTGTAAGTGAAAGTTCTTCTTGCAAAATTACTATAGGTTACAGTTCAATTTAACTTTTACTGAAACAAATATATAAATTGGTGGTCAATAACCACGTAAAATTTCCAACGTTCTACGTAATTAGT
Organism: Trissolcus japonicus; assembly: GCA_030522925.1. Classification (NCBI taxonomy): domain Eukaryota; kingdom Metazoa; phylum Arthropoda; class Insecta; order Hymenoptera; family Scelionidae; genus Trissolcus; species Trissolcus japonicus. The sequence continues at coordinate 3,726 of JAPYZS010002973.1, forward strand.
GGCGCAAAGAAAAGCCAACAAAATTGTATACGTGAATATTGAAAAGTGCTGCTTTGATAGATAACGCAAACTCACTGTGCAAAAATTTGAACGTAAACAGAAAATGTTAAACAAAATAATTGACTCATAAAAAAGTAAACAAAAACTGTCGAACGAGTCAAATTACGAAAAAGACGACAAGTTCGATACAACCAGGGAAAAAAAACATACATGCAACATGCGTGTATGTATATATGCAATATTTGTGGAACATATATGATACTCGAAATTAACATATATGTACATCATACATGTTGCACGTATGTAATTCGAATTGTAATAGGCATGTTACACGAATTTATCATTCATATCTAGGCGAGCTCTAGGTTGCCAGACAGTACGATTTTTTCTATTTAAGCCAATGTAAATATTAAAAAAAAATCCGTACTTTCTGGCGACCTAGGGCGAGCGCGCCCTATAAGGCCCTTATAAGGCACAGCATTACAAGCCCTACAAACGTCCGATAACTTTTTTACTACGGTAGATTAGTACTATCTGTTACTTTAACCCGAGAGTGGGCGCGCCCACGGTCATTTCCCCGCCCTTTTCAGTTTTTCGCATTTTTCGATTATTTTATTAATGGAACCCATATGTTTGCGATACATGTAATTAAACTTTGAAGCATTCCGAACAAAACTGTGTAACTAACTTTTGATTCAGGAAATATTTTTAGTGAAACCGAGTGATCAAAAACCCAGTCGGTCATTTCGACCGTTGCGTGCCCACTAGCGTTATCGAATTTTTCGTCTGCTCGAAATCTGATCTAAACATTCGGAGCCATTCGGTGAGTATAAATTTCGATTATTTATAAAAGAATGTGACACGATTAATTGTTTTTACTTAAAAAAAATTGTAATTCTAATAATTTGTATAAGAAATAACAAAATTTTATCGAGTATATCGCGTAATTGAATTGGGGAAATAACTTACATTTATATTGGGTCAAGTTTTTATTAGAAAAAAGTTAAATTTTAGCAAAATAAAAATAAAAACATTCAATTAATGATGTAATTATCGTATAATATCATTTTAATGTACGAAAAAGCGATAATTAATACTTAAGACACCGATTGAAATGTCGGTCGAATTGACCAACGCGCGCCCACTGACTTTATAGGATTTGACGCACCTACTGCCGGGTTAACAGTACCGGGTACCACTATCGGTAACAAACAGGGTGGAGGACTAAAAAAGTCTCCAAGCCAAGGTTGCACGAAGTGCTGGATATACCCATGGTATACAAAAATATAGTTCAAAATATATTTTACATATATTTTATATACTTAAAATATATTCGTATATATTCTACGTATATCTCATTTATAAATTATTTATAAATTTATCGAAAAAATATACAATATTTATATAAGAAATATAAATTCGATATATATTTGTACGTATATCTTTGTCCCTGTGGGTATGGATGCTGCGGGTAGAGGTTTGCCACCAGATAGAAATGATGATGAGATTACTCCAACATCTTTTAAGTGAGTTGTCTTTTTGAATCATTTGGACTCCTGTTAAGACGTACTGTATTTCAGACAGTGATGGCACAAGACCACCTGTTACTTTAACAATTTAGACTGTAAACACTACAGTCCGATTTGTTAGTATAACTAACTAGACTGTTCTAATAACCAATCAAACTGTTGAAACAACAATCTAACCTGTTGAACACCAAAAAGTCTAGAAATGTGTTTTTTACAGCAGAACTGCAACAACAACAGTACGGTTCAAAAAATAGTCTATCTTTCTTTGTGTTATTTTCTAATTTTTTTAGACAAACAAACAAATCTAAGTATAAAAAAATGTAAATTCAATTTGGCAAAAGAGATAATATTATATTTAAACGAAGCTATATTTATCCACATTGACTACGAAAGTTTTTTATTTTTTTTTTTTTTTTTTTTTGTTGCCTGTACATCAAGCGCTTTCACGACTTTCTAGGGAGTAGGTTCTAGTGCTCTACAATTTGGTTTGACAGGAAATGCTGTCGTTGGAGTCGGCGCAATCTGACCACCCGCAGTTTATATTGGTACCCTCGGAGGCGCACAGAGCATGCTTCCACAAAGAGATCAACGAGGTCCGGGATGGGATACACATCCGCTATAACCTTGTAAATCTCTACACGTTTTATTTTATGTAAAATTTATATTTAAAATCGAACAACGGTCAATTAACTATTGATATCACTTGATTTCTGTAGTGTTACGTCCCCTTAAAATTAAATATAGGGTGTCAAATATAAATGTGAGATAAATGTAGAGCAAATGTAATGCAGATGTAAAACGTATGTAACATGTGTGTGACAGGCATGCTTTAAGCATGCATGTTGCACGCATGTTTTGTTTCGTGAGAATCTTTTGGCAAATAAAAAATTGCAATTATTATGCAACTCGCACTGCAGCACGTGCGCAACGTCAAAAATTGCATTAGCACAAGGCATCGTCGTTGTTTCATCGCAATTCTGACGGTTGGTTCATTATTTTCGGCTGAAAAATTAATTAAACCATCTCCGTGTCTTGTTTGCCGAAAAGTTTACGAGAGTCGAGAGTGCTCCTGATTATAGAAACGAAATTCCTGAATTGCAATTCAACTATTTCTGTCGGTGCCAGAAAGTTTGTTAGTTTTTACTTCTGTAATACTTTTTTGATATTTTTAATACTTTTTACTTTTTTACGTGCATTTTGTAGTTCACTTATTATTGATTTATCAATATCAAATTTTCTTCCTTTTTATTAATAAAAATAAGATACATAAAAAACGTTACGTTTCTATCTGTTCGGTCATTTTCAAAAATTGAACAAGATAAATCTCGGGTGTTGAAATATTAAGATATGCCATTACGGATATCTGGTTTAACATTTCAAACGTACAGTCGAGACGTTCAGAATAATAACTAACGCAGGTATCGTGTTTACACAAGTAAAAGGCACGCAGCCACAATGCAATACCTGAAATAGCCGAAAAAAAATGTTTTTCATTCAAGCAGTTCGACGACTTAATTGAAACGTTCTCGAAATAGTTTCCATCGACGTTTTTATTACCAAGAACATCAGAAACCAATAAAATGCGATCGGGCGAATTATACAAATTGCACCTAAGAAATGGAGATTGCGAAAAATCGGCGAGAGAAACGCTTTACATTAACATAATCGAGTGTACGAGAGACGTTTTCAAGTTCACAAAAGGACGCAGCGAGTGTGGGTTTTGTTTCTTTTTTTTTTATTATTTTTTTTTTTTTTTCATACATGCAGTTTTCGTGGGCAGACCACTCGTGTCGATTTCCGTTGGGCGTGAATAAACTTGCTCCACACCGCTGCATTTGCCAAATAAAATAAACCGTAATGATTCGTCGTTTAGAAAATAGCCGATGACCAAACGATAGGATCGTTATACAACCCAGACTACCTTTTCATATATAGCCAACAACACTTTAAAAAATCTTTCTTCAATTGCTATCATTATACCGAAGATGGGGCAACGTTAAAGGCAATGACAGGCAATATCAATATTGTAAAGTGGAGCTGAAATAAATGTTACTGTTCTTTCGTGGTACAATTTCTCCCTTACAAGAATAATATTTTTTTTGTTCATTATTATTTATTCAGAATTAAACCGGAAATGAATTTTATGTTAAAATAAAATTGTAAAACCATCTGAACATTATTTCAGAGAAAATCAATTATGAGTTCAGAATGGAATCTGAAATTAGACCGTTATAGAACAAAGTTATGGCGGATAATGCGTAGAACAAAAGTTTGAAGAATTGAGTTTGTATGTCGAGCGGAAAGATATACGGAACGCGAGTTGAGAAGTGACCAGCAAATATTACGAACTAATGTCTCACATTCTCTCGAGTATGAAATTTCGTTATTTCTGCAACACAACTCGAGACTAATTTCTGTTTACTCTTTCTAAACACTATCCATGCCAAGATACATACACGTTACATCACCTTTTTGTGTACTTCGAAATGTTTACTAGATTCAATCCAATTTTTCCTCCTGAATTTTTTTGCTTGCGTTCAATCGTAAGATGTAAAAAGCGATAAGCCAAAATGAACAACCGATTCTACGTTGGACTAATATTGGCTGCCAATGTTGGACAGCCAAGGTTGTGCCAATGTTTATCAAATTGAATTGCCGGAGATGCAAAAAAATGTGATCGTCAACTTTGGCATACATTATTACTACACTGTTGGCATCCAATGTTTATCCAACATTGTCTTGGAACATTGGTGGAACGTTGGCGGCCAACGTTGGGTCAATGTTAGAACAATTAAATCTTGTGGATAAGTATTTATCCACAAGACATATTTACACAAGTGCAAAGGCAGCCGATGGAGCAGTGGACTAAGGGGCAGTCTACAGATCCGCAGGACGAGCGTTCGAATCCCAGCCCAGAACCAAACAACCTTAAATTCATCGGACTTTTAAAATTTCTAACATTGATTAAAAATTATATTTAAAAATAATTACTGTGAAAAATTGTCAATTTATAAAATAATTTAATTTTTTAAATAATTTGAAGAACATTGGTTTAACTATGGCAAAGAAAATTGAGCCAACTTTGGCTGGCGATAAAGAGCGGGCGTTTCATCCCAGAGATTTACCATCTCTAGACCGAAGATTGGCAGCCAAAGTTAACTAAACTTTCACAACGTCGGTCCAACGTTGGACCAGACTTAAATTTCTACATGGGATACAACAAAATCAGTGTTACACCAATTTAACACTTCGAGATTTAACAACATTACTTTCTTTGTCTCGTTGCTATATTGTTCTTTTTATTTGATAATGGATAAGTTTTGCACAAAACGAAAGTTGGCAACGCTGATTTTGCAGCCACTATTGCAAATCCTAGGATTCTTCAAGTTACCTCACTTGTTGCACAGTATTTTTTTTTTTTTTTTTTTTTTTCGTTTCAAAAGGAAAATACAGTATGAAATGGCTGCTGTAAATACCCACCAGAGTCCAGTAAAAAAAACATTTTTACTCTTCTGAATCCACTTATCTCATTCTGTTGTAAGCGAGCGTAACAAAAAAAATCAGGATATTTATTTTCAAAAAAGTTAACTAGAAAACGTCACGCGAAGGCGTCGTTGGGGTTCAATTAAAAGTCCCGCGCGATAAGAGGACTGTCGCGCGTGCATTTTGCAGCTTCTGCTGGTACGCGATTGTGCTTGGCGCAATAAATAAGTGTCTAGTAGAAGAGTAGAAGAGGACGAGAGATGCTTGGCTGCGGCCCTGTAGCCGTGACCTCACCGCCCACTCTCGAGTGCAGTTTATTCCTTAGCGGCAAACTGTTCAAGAAGACTCCGAGGCGACCAAACAGATACATCACACAACCTCCTCCGGATAGACAAGACGTCGCCATTTAATTGGATACAAAGAAAGAGCTCTTCAGCCATGATAAATAATTGCGATCCAACAAATCAATCCCTACAAAATACATCGTTCATTAAAAGTCAAAACTGATTGAAAAAAATTGGATGATCTTTACATTAAAATTATAATCACGATCTTAACCGACGACAATTTTACCTCTCGCAATTTCACTGAAAGCTTTAAATTCGATTAAACACTTTTTTTTATTCTTCCTCGAAACGGCGTATTTTACGTCTAAGTGGTGCGTGTCTGAGTTCGTTCAAGTACAAGCGGAGGCTCAGGCCGACGCGGCTGTTATGCCGCGTAGTCTCGCGAGCATTTGAACATAATGTAACGTCGCACATGATGTTCTACACGCGCGATCAACGCGACAAACAAAGCCGGTCTCGAGAGTCTTTTTCCCTAGCGTGCGCAACGACACTGACACCGATCTTCTTCTTCCGCTGTTGAATCCACGAATCCGATTGCAACGCCTTCTTCCGTCGAACTCCGTCGAGTTCCTGATGACTTGTCACTTAAACGTCAGTCGTCTTGATAAAGAGAAAGTGTTTCCGCATCGACTTTATTTTATTGTGAAAACGTGAGAGTTTTTTTTGCCCTCGACGCGATAAGAAGCCATTTAAACATTTTTACGTTGAAAAAAGAACGCTTTCTCAGGAAGAATCATGGCCAACGTACGAGTTACGAGAAAAGTGGATTTTTGTTACCCAAGTGAAACGCGTAAAAGTCAATTTTTGTCTCGCGTAACCTCGTACTAACTGCTCACAATGCTCGGGCAAACTAAATTATCGTTTCCGTGTGCCCGATGAAAGCAATACAGCGAATTCGATTATGATAACTCAACAACGAATGGTTTGCATCGGAATTGTTGAAACAAATTTGATTCCCTTTTTTCGGATAATAAGTTATGACGGGTATAACTTTATGAGACGAGAAGCGATAATCTCGTCGCCGTAAACACCCTTTACAAACTGATGACAAGAAATTAAATTTGCCTTTGTTTATGTGAGGCACACACACAGCGCTCCCTGGAGTCGCGCATCTTCGATTGATTTTCCGACTGTTTGCCGGAGTCACGTATAGAGAGGAGAGAGCATTTGGCGGCGTTTCAAGTTGAATGACTTTTCAGAAAACCTCAGCTCCTTTCGCACGTAGATTTGTTCAGCGATTACTTTCCGCATTTCTTACCTCTCAAACGGATTTAATTTTATGCATGTCGTGGACCTTTTTTTTTATATTATCGACAATCATCGCGAAAATGTTTATCAGCAACCGATTTTTTAATCGGTTTATTTTTTATTAATTAAAATTTTTTTGTTTTTTTTTTTCGTTGTTGAATTTCGATAATTTCGATTATCTGTGAAAAAGGCGAGAAGCTCGTTTCGACTTGGCGTATTTCTGCATGCGAGGATGCCATGGCTGTTTGAATAATAGTAGACTGCAAGTTCATCGACCCTAATTGCACAGGCGATTGGTTAAAAGCGTGTATGATAGATGGCTAGCTCAACTTGCCAGTGCATTACCATGGGCGAGGTATAGGCGTGCCGTCATAGATGAAACACTATTTCTTATATTCTAATTTAACCAAATCACTCGCATGATGCACGATTGCATTTTCCCTGGAAAAAAAACGAACCCCTACCTTTTTAATTACCAAACCACAATGTCCGCGTTATATTTCCTGACATGATATTTGAACAAAATGTGACACAAAAAATTAATCTGAAGACATCAGGTAATGAGATTTTCAAGTTTGGGATTTCCGAGATGAAATGAATAAAGTTTAATTGATGAGCTGTTAAATCTGCAATTAAGTAATAAAAAGGGGCTTTCGAACAGAGCCATAAATCAGCATTTACATCTTCTAATTATATCATTCTTATCTCCGTTTGGCCTAATTAAGACTGCACAAAAACTCGCCAAGTCACCCGACAATTATTTTCGCGAAAATGACTGCACCAACAGTAAAACGTATTTGCATCCAATCAGGAGAAACTCGCATAGCCGCTCAATTATTTTTCTTCGTCCCTTCCCTCATATTTTTATACTCGCTTTTTGTTCTCTCTTCATCTTTCTAGATTAATGATTTTTGACAACTGTTTGCAACATGCGGGTTGGAATCATCAGCCTGATGAACGAATCAGAAGCAAATTGTGTGAGCGAGCAGACAAAGGGCATAATTTTGCCAACGTTACAAAACGAGACATTTACACGGGGACAAAAGCAAACAACCGGTGAAAGTGTGCGGGCGCGCGATATCGCGTGTGTCACGTTGCAAAATTATATCGCGCGATTAATAAATGATTACAGCCACGAGAGAGGACTGCTAATTGCACAGACGTTTGTTCGGTTTTCCGTCGATTGTTATTTGATTTCAATACTTATTCGACGGACCGAAATCCCCTTTCTAATTGGACATCCGATTACAATAACTGGTTAGAAATTAATTATCAACTTGCTATTTTACTATTCCCTAGTAGAAATTGTAAGTCGGCTTACGCATGGCCCTGTGGAGGCAACCATACCAAAAATGCGGGCCACGTGTGGGATTCTTGTTTGGCCCACGATAGAATGTAACGCTCGATTTGGAGGTGGCCCTCGTCTGGTAAACCATATCACCCGACCAGGGCCTGGTGTGGGCCTAACACGATTTCCTGATGTGGTTGTGGCATGGTAATTTCATGAACGCCCGGTCTGAAGTTTTATATTAAGCACATTTTTTGTCAAAGTCAAAAAATTTTTCTA
>JAPYZS010002983.1:0-17960 GCA_030522925.1 Trissolcus japonicus
TCACCCTGGCCGTTGGAGACTGCGACATCACGTCTCAGCGATCACTGAGGTACCTTGGCGTCCAGATCGATGACAAGCTACGATTCGACGAACACCTTCCAATCGTCAGCCAAAGAGCATCGAAGGTCATCAACGTTCTGTCGAGCATCATGCCTAACACAGGAGGGCCCAGGCAAAGCCGGAGACGTCTTCTCTCCACAGTAGCCGCCTCCATTATGCTCTATGCCGCACCAGTTTGGTCATCGGCTATGGACATCCCAACGCACGCCTGCACGATGTCTAAGGTCTACCGAAGAGCTGCACTACGCGTCATTTGTGCTTACCGCACAGTGTCTGGCGAGGCCGCATGCGTGCTAGCTGATATGATGCCAATCGACCTTCTGGTGGACGAACGCCACAGGATCTACAACCGCACACGAACCCTCTCTGAGGAACTGAGGAGACCGGTGCTTCTGGAGGAGAAGACCAAAACTATGGAGAGGTGGCAACGTCGATGAGATTCAACCACGGTTGGTAGGTGGACTCACCGTCTTATCCCGGACATCAGGATATGGAAGGATAGGGAACACGGTGAAGTTGACTTCTGCCTCACTCAGTTCCTGACAGGTCACGGCTGTTTCAGGTCATACCTGAACCGATTTGCGCTGGACACATCATCATCTTGTCCAACATGCGACCAAGCCGAAGAGACCCCGGAGCACGTCTTCTTTGACTGCTCTCGTTCTGCCGCGGACAAAGAAGAATCGACCACAATGCTCCAGAGGAGAGCGACACCAGAGAATCTCGTCAGTCTGATGTTACTATGCGAGGAAAACTGGAGGGCGGTAGCAGACATGGCTTCAACCATCGTGAAGAAGCACAAACAAGAAGAATGGGCGAAGAGAACCACCTCGACGTTAGAGAAGGAGGCAGATAGCCAGTCCACCTCGGGCGAAGTAATGCCTGGCGGCAGTCCCGCGCGAGGGAGAGAAGAAGTACCCAAGGGTTAGGTTTTTAGTGGGTAGGCCACCGAGGGGTGCGTTGAGTTTATTTTCCTACCCATGTGATAAAAAAAAATTGTCAGATATATATGACAGGTGTGGTGAAATCACTCCGACGAGCCTACGGGGGTACTCAGACAGCGGTTCTGGTGCTGCCAATTAATCTGGCAACAACAATCCTGGCTCAAGGCTGACTCAGAGTGGGCTGGGTTGTATGCAGAGGCAGAGAGAAGGACACGGTCATGAGATGCTATCAATGCCTTGGGTTTGGCCACCTTGCTAGTATGTGCAAGGGCCCAGACCGCTCAAAGATGTGCTTCACGTGTGGCGACATCTCACATCACGCCAGAGACTGCAAGGCAAAGGACATCAAATGCTTGCTATGCGAGACGGATGGAAACCACCGCACTGGCAGCTACTCTTGTCCTGCATTCCAGCAGGCAGCCGGGGTCGCAACAAATCGAAAGAAATAAGGTTCCTTCAACTGAACCTGAATCACTGTCAGGCAGCTGATTAAGATCTCTTTTGGCAGTCGGCGCAAGAGCAAAACATAGATGTCGCTATTCTCTGCGAGCAATACCGACATCCAGAATGTGAGATCTTGGAGGGTAGATAACTCTGGCCGAGCAGCTATCTGGTTACGCAAGGGCCTTTTCATCCAGAAGGTACAATCGACTAAGCGAAGCGGATTCGTGTGGATCAAGGTACGAGACATCTACGTCTGCTGCGTGCATGTCTCACCAAATGTTACCATCGAGGAATTCCAACGGACGTTGGATGAAATCACGCAAGAACTCCACAGCAAGCGCCCTGCTATAATTGCAGGTGACTTCAACGCGTGGGCCACAGACTGAAGTAGCAGGCTGACCAACAGGCGAGGTGAACGTCTCCTCGACACGTTCTTCCAGTTAGACGTTGTCATATTGAACACCGGTGACACTCCTACCTTCACCAGGAACGAAAACAGTGCTGTCATTGACGTGACATTTGCAAGTGATAACCTGGTGACTCATGTTGTATTTTGGATAGTCGGAGAACATTATACACACAGCGACAATCAGGCGATTATCTTCGAAGTGTCAACTCACCGAGAACAAACATCTTCAGCAATTGTGAGAAGACACTCCTGGAACCCGCGCTCATTTGACCGAGCAGCGTTCTCCGAAATGATGGGGGGGAACATCTATTTGGAGGGTTCATCAGACACGAAGGTCGCTAAGGTTATGAGACTCGTGAGTACCGCATGTGACGCATCGATGACCAGGTGGTCGAACGATAATCGCCGCAAGCCCACCTACTCGTGGAACGACGGAATCGCAGAGCTGCGAAAGAAATGTCTCAGCGCCAGGCGCAGAGTACAACGCGCTCGGGGTAGTGCAATCTTTGTGGAGCTTAGAGACCAGTACGCCGAAGCCAGGAGAACATTCGGTAAAGCCATTAAGGCCAGCAAGCGACGCTGCTGGAAGGAACTATGTGGAGAGGTGGACCATGACCCATGGGGACGACCCTATAGAATTGTCCCATCTTGCCCAGATTTTCTGGACAGGATAGTTGGGAACCCTGTTCCCAGATCAGCCGGTAAGAACACTTCCGCCAAGCCAAACACAAGACCTCGGAGACGTGCCGCCGATCACGAACGAGGAGTTGCTGAAAGCCTCCAAGAGAATTGGGTACACCAAGGCTTCAGGCCCTGATGGGATACCAAACGTGGCCCTCAAGACTGCCATCAAGGCCCGACCAGACATCTTCAAAGACATCTACGATACTTGTCTGAAAGAAGTTTCCCAACCGCTGGAAGCAGCAACATCTAGTTCTGCTGCCAAAAGGAGACAAACCACCGAACGAGCCCTCATCTTACCGACCAATCTGCTTACTGGACACAGCCGGCAAGGTAATAAAAAAAACACGTTTCTTGGCGTTTTTTGGCTTCATTTCACATTATTGTCCATAACTTTTGTTTGTTAATAGTTATTAAAAATCTGTTCGTAATTCATCTAGTCCCCTAAATAAGGAAAAAAATGGCGCAAAGAACAATGAAATTGCTTGTAATTTGAGGTCCAGTACCTTTTTGAAAATGGGCGTTTTTGAACATTTGTTTGTTAATAACTCATAAATTGTATATTTTTTCGTTTTTAATGCAGATTATTAATGAGGGGCCTAAACTCTACTAATCTCCAGGAAATTAAGGCAATTGGCTTAAGACCTGTAGGAGGACCAAGTTCGCTTATTTAAGTATGGAGTTCCGACTGTTCAAATAGGACAGGTTTAAGGAGATCATCAAGTTGAATATCTGTCAACATACTTTTCAGCATTCAAATTTCCATCAATTAAAAATGGCCCTACGATCCGATTACACACAATTCCAGCCCAAACATTGAGTTTCTGTGGATACTGGGTATGGGAATTTTTCATCCAGTCCGGATTTTCGCTTGCCCAATATCTACAATTTTGCCGGTTCACATTACCATTCAATTAAAAAGTGGCCTCATCTGAAAAGGAAACCCAGAAAAAAACCTATAATTTCGAAGATTTCGACGCATCATTTATTCGCAGTATTCTGTTTTGCGATCAAAGTCGTCACCACGCAGCTCTTGAACGAGCTTGATTTTGTAAGGATGGTATGTTGTATTCATGTAAGATCCTTGAAACAGATTTTTTACTAATCCCAACTTGTTGGGCTATTTTTCGAGTAGAATTATGAACATCTTCTTGTACGTGCAATAAAACTTTCAGAGACTTTCCATCATTGCGAGCAGATTTAGATCTGCTAGATTTTTGTTGATTTGTAACCGAGTCGATCTGTTCAAATCGATTACCAGTACGGTAAACGGTGGATTTAGAGATTGGCGGGCGTTCAAAATTTGTGTCATCAAACAAATCCGCTATTTCTTGATAGGACCTTCTTTTATCTCCATATCCACGTATCATTAGTACAGTGATTCTTTCTTTTTCTATAAGTGACATTGATGTAGCTCAAATAAAAGTATTGGATAGATTTGTAATAATGAATTCACGTTAATCAAAAGAAATAATGAAGTAATAAAGTAGAAATAAGATTAAATGAGTTTTTCTGGCACTTTTTTTGATGTAAAAATAACAGTTAAACTTTAATGAACAGTTTTTTTCTGTAACAGCATGATACCTTTTTCTTAGTTTCAAAACCTACACTGAGAAAAAAACAGCTTATATTTCCGGAAAAATTCGGTTAAGATGGCTTATTACGCTTTCTGCTATATCTGCCTATAAATTCGGTTGTTTCAGCAGAACATTTCCGCGGTTGTCGCGTTACGTTTAATCGGCGCTAACTTCTTGTCATACGGCACGTCACGCGTTCGGAGCCGGTATAAACTTATATAGTTGCGTGCATGATTTTTAATGAGTTACAAGTTTTAATAATTGAAAATTCTTTCGGATCTTAATGCGATAGACGATTTTGTTTAAAGTGCACTCCAACAGTGGGGATTTGGCAATTTTATATACCGATTCAAAAGTATGTATTAACATAACTTACAAAATATTGTCAACACAACATTGCAGTGTTTTTAATTGTACACTTTTTTTCTGTTTTCTTTCAAAAGTTGCTTGGATTTTTTTTAATTCACTATTGTGACATTTTTTAATTGTAGGAGCAGAAATTGATAGGGAAATTTTTGAAGATATCAACGATTATATTTTGAGTAAACTCATCAATGATGATGAGTGTGGATTCCAGATAAAGTTTGTTAAAAGCTTACAAGCGTGGAAGAACGACGGGAAACTTACACCTGGTATATCCAATGCTCCAACACCTCCTAACGATTCGCACGAGGTGGAAATAAATGCCACCCAATCTGTCATCCCTTTCTCAAGTATTTCTTCCAATGAATCCGCATCCTAATTTCCACCTATAAGCATAATCGAACTCGAACGTATGAGTTTTTTTTAATTATACAAGCAGAGTTTACTTGTTTAAATTCTTTTTTAGTTGGGTTCAAATGATGTTTTTTATTTCTTATTTTCATTGGTTTTAATATCTTTTAATTGTAAATGTTAGCTGCACGGCGCAAATCGATCTTACAACTTTTACAAACGACTATTAGAGGCACGATAGTATATGAAGATTTTAAAATTAATCACAAGGTGGATTATCGGGTTTCAATTTTTCATTTTCTGTCAAATTCCAATAACATTTTTAATATTGTAACTTTTTCATTGAAATGGAGAACACGAAGATCTCGCGGCTCTACTTTGCTTGCCGGAAATACTTGGTAAGATCATTCGCAAAAGAAAAGCCATCGACGGCCATACTTTTGGAGTTAACGTGGATGATGTGCGAAATTCGTTCTTGCTTCGCGTAGGGGTATTTACGATTATCATTTACATTCTGCAATTTATTTTACTTGAAACATTACTGTTTCATATCCTAATTCATTATTTTTTCAGAACCACGATGATTTTATGGCTTATAAGGTTTATCTAAACACCGTTTGCGAAGTGAACAAAATCGGACCGTACGTCGTAGCCATCGGTGATCTCTGTACCAACGGACAAGTTGAGAGTGATGAAAGCGACTCATCGAAACTGTAGGTTTTTCTTGTGATCGGAGAATGGACTTTCAAGATCGAATCTAACAACGTTTTGGATGGGATAGAACATTGTTTCAAATCTTGTGTTGTGTTAGGCTGTTTTCCATCATAGTGCAAGCATGTATGGACATTCGTACAATTGTGCTGCTTTAAAGACGTTTCAATAGGAAAACCGTACACGGTTGCGGAAAAACTGTTTAAGGCTATTACGACTAATTGAAACGCACCAAGTTAAGCTCAACAGTTCTCAAGTCAAACTGATAATTAATGTAACTGATTTTTAGTGTTGATTTGCGATTATTGCGTATGACTGTAAATAAAACTTTAAACTTATAAGTTCTTAACAGTAATTTTAATAAGTCAACAAACGTTTTTTTTTTTTGAAGGACGAAATGAATTTTGAATCGGAATGAACTATTTTAACTTTGCGCCTTTATAACAATCCTTTGATTCCCAGAAATGTCGTTTAATTTTTCGTTATTATGCTCATAACTTTTGTCACCAACGTGTTGCTGCCGTTTATTGAAAAACAATTAAGACCTATGATTCATTGCCAAACTGTAGAAATAACTGAAGCGATGGAAAGAGTCGAATGCGAAATCAAATTAGTGTTTGACATGTTTGATAGCGAACATAAAAAAATTTCTTTGTACAAGAAAAAAAGTTTATTTCATGAACCTGAAGAATACAATATTGGTATCAATTCCACTGCATCTATCAGGGCAGACGGAACTAAAATGATAGAAACGAAGCAAGCACGGGGAATATTTATATCTTTAAAGAAATCATTAAAATTATTATTAGAAATACCAGGATACTTTGAGTCAATTGAAAATTACATGGCAATTTTAAAACAAGAGAAAAATATTAAATGCAATTTTCTTCAATGCGATACGTAGAATGAAAAGTATGAAAACATAATAAAAATTTACTGCCCCTGTTCGTTTATCAGGACGATTTTGAAGTGGGTAATCCCCTTGGAGCACATGCCGAAGTTAATAAAATAGGAGGGATTTTAGGAGGGACGCAACGATTCCTTGTTTTTCTACACATATCATGTCACAATTAAATAGTATCCTAGTAACAGGCCTTTTTTATGCATCTGACAAAAAAACTTGCTCTTTTAAGAACATATTTAAAAATTTTATCGCGGAATTGAATGATTTGAAAAAAATGGCTTAACAATTAACGTTGATGGAAAAGAAGAAAAAATTTTTTTTCAATTAGCATTGCTCCAAGGAGATAATCACGGTCTTGACGGAATTGTCGGTTTCACTTAATCATTTGCGACTAGAAAACCGTGCAGAATATGCACTGCTACGGTTGACCAAATGGAAAAACTCACTGCAGAATGTACACATCTTTTGAGGACGCCTCAAAATTATAAGGAAGATTGTAAACGAGCGAATTTACATGACACAGGAATTAAAGAAACAAGCGCATTCAATGATGTCGACGGTTATAATGTTTGCGAAAATTCTGGCTTAGATTGAATGCATGATATTTTCGAGGGGTGTGGGATTGAAACTCTAATTAATATCTGCATCGATTTGATATACAAAAAAATGTTTTCATTAGATTACTTAAATGGTAGACTAGAAAGTATATCGAAAGAAATTGGATTCGATTCAAATAAAATTCTAATCATCAAAAAAGAGCTCATAACAACGAATAAAAAAATTAAAATGTCTGCGTCAGAATTGTTGCTGTTTTGTCGGTATTTTATAATAGCAGTAGGGCAACTTATATCTGAAGAGAGTGAGATCTGGGCCTTGTATATTTTATTTTGAAGGATTTTAGATATTGTTTTAACACCAAGAATTGTAAATAGACACATTGTCAGACTCGAGTTACTGGTAACTGAATTTTTAACTTTATATATAAAACTTTATGGTGATTTGAAGTATAAATTCCATAATTTGACGCACTTGGTCTCGGGTATGAAAAAAAAATGGTCCTTCTGTTTCTTACTCGACGATGAGACATGAATCAAAACACCGTTTATTGAAATTGTCTGCGACCGTTTCAAATAATAGGATTGATATTTTAAAAACATTAGCTGTAAGGTGTCAACATCAGTTAGCATTTTTGAGCTTACAAAGAAACTTTTGTCATAAAGATATTTCATACAAGTCATCAAATGAATTAATTGATATTAGAGAAAAAATGAGATATTTCCCCAACAACCAAGAAACAACAATTTTATTAGCAAAATCTGTCGAAGTTAAAGATATCATGTATGAAATTAACATGCTTTTTGTTCTTCAGATGGACAAAGATGACAAATTGACTTTTAGGAAAATAATCAAAATTTTCATAGTAGAAAAAAAGTAGTTTTCTTAATGCAACCTTTTATTGATATCTATTTTGACGAACATTTATTCGCTCTTAAGGTACAAGCATTTGGAATGCCTAAGCTAAAAAATGTTGAGGATTTGCTTGACATCCATCCGTGCTCTTTCATTGAAAAAGAATTGCTTGTGATCCCAAAATACGTTTTATAATATTTTTGCATAATAAAAGTGATTGAGAAAAAAAGTTTTTTCTTATTAGTTCTACAATTGTCATCTAATTGCGTAACTGCATTGAATTTTTTGAACAATTTCAAGCTGGTAAAAGTTTAAGTTTAATTACTTTTAGGTTAGGTTAATTTTTGTATGCAATTTATTTATTTGAATTGTACACGTATAAGAGTGCGTGAACATTGATCTTCGTTTCAAAACTTCGTGACAAAACTTCTTTGCTTTATATGCGGAAACAACATATTCATTCGGAAAATTTAGCTGAAAATGAATAGCTGGCACGGTTCGGCTAAAACAGCCGAGCATTTCAGTTAAAATGGCTGTTTTTTTCTCTCAGTGTATCAGCATGAATTGAACTAAATAAATAAGATGTTTTTGTTCCTTCTGTTGTCCCATTCAACGTTGGAGATCAGTAGTGAAGGGTCAAAATAGTCAAATTTGGCACGTTCTTTTGCCATTAAATTTTCGATTCTGTCCCCACCCATCCTCGGGAGTTGGGGTGGGGTGGTCGAGTTTAGGGTTTCTGAACGTAGTTTTGTTTGAGGAATCCATTTTCGTGGTAAAAAGTGGGGGTTCCCATTTTACTTTTTAAAGTTGCCCCCCGCGCTCTTCCAGGGGTGGGGGGGGCAAAAATCGTGTCAATCGATAGCTTTTGGAAAAATATTTTACACGTGTCTTTTTGTTTCCTCCCTCCGCCATGTGTTAGGCTAAATATCTCCACCAAGATATTTAGCCGTTCCGGTACTTTTGACTCACCCCGTAAAATTAATTTAAAAGCACACCCGCATCTTCACGCTTTTCTCATATTATTCCAACTCATAAAAAACTCTTTCGTAGCTGAATATGACGAGTTAATTGGTCTCTTCCTGAGACTTTCCGAAACTATTTTTAAAACGCCACGTTACAGTGTATATTCCAATTGAATTATGCACAAAAGATTGTATATTTAGTGAACGATTTTTAACTTTGTAAAGTCTGTAACGTGACGTTTGGAAAATAAATCGGAAGACTCAGAAAGAGACCAATCGAGTGTGTGTGTGTGTGTGTGTGTGTGTGTGTGTGTGTGTGTGTGTGTGTGTGTGTGTGTGTGTGTGTGTGTGTGTGTGTGTGTGTGTGTGTGTGTGTGTGCTGAATTTCCATTTTTGGCAGCGAATTTATTTCAACGTGATCTTTATGTTCCAACGGACATTGTTGAAAAAGAAACAACAGATCGCAACAATGGTTTATCGAATAGTCCCTCTGCACAAAATTATTTTGAATGTGTATATTTTTTCACACTGATTCGGAATACCAAAAAATAAGTGATAACATTTATAACAATCTGGGAGCCATCAATCAAAAATTCAACTTGGCTTTTATTGTTGGATAAAAGTAGAAGGAAAATACAAGTGAAACAGCATCATTTACTAATTTACTAATTTACAATATTTTAATAGTTTTCATGATAGCGCAGTATATTATGGCACATGACAGTGATTTTATCTCTTGATTCACCCCCAAACGTCGTAGTCATATAAAAAATGAGTAAATTTCTACAATCATTTTACAATTTACAAATTCGTTTCTTTTGAGTTTTTTTCACAATTCATGTTTTTTTCATGTAACTTATATTAATAAGCTGATGTGATTCAAAGATTTGGCGTGTCGGTCCGGGGAACTTGAACTTTGCAGGATCCATGTTTTTGTAGTTGTAGTTGTACACACTTACAGAAGGAATGTCCAGAGAAATCTCGACAGGAACTTCTACAAAGTCCATTCTTTGCCTGTGCTGCTTTCTGTTTATCCTTGGGTCCAGGTACCGTGGGTTCTGGTGATCCTATTCTCTAATTTGTATACTGGTTTATTATACATCTCGTCGATTCGGTGCACAGTCGAAGAACACGGGATTGTTCAGGTCGGCAGATCAACATGTCGGGACCTCAACACTTGGAAAAGGAATCGTTGGTTTTTCCTGGTACCTTATGGATCTTAGCAGCAGAGGGTGTTTCGCTTCAGGTAGGCTTGGTATCTCGGTGACACTTAGTGTTTAATGTTGTCTCCTTCTCGTTTTCGCTGGTTCCTTCTGTTTTCTGTCCAGCTTTGCAACAGCTTGTCACGTGATGATGGTCGGTCACCACGGATGATTTATGCGGAGAAGTTAATTGCGGGTTTCGCGAAGTCAAGGGCTGTCGGGCCGGGTTCGGGACAGGCCTATGAGCGAGCGATTGAGACGGACGGACTAACGAACGACAGATAGACGGAACGTGTAAATTGTGCAAGACTCACCCTGGTTATACAAACGAAAACAACAAACGGAAGCGTGCGACGGCGACGTCAAGCTATGGCGGTCGGCAAGGATGGCTCGATCTCGTCGGCGGTCGGCGGAGGTTCGTCTTCGTCGGCGTGGCTTCCTGCGGCACAGGTTTTGGGCGCGGTGCGCAGCGACGGCACTCGCGAGGGCGTAGAGCGGAAACGCGAGCGAACTTGGGGGTGAGAAATCGGCGAGAAATAAGGGCGAATCGGGTTGTGGGAAAGAGCGGCGGATCTGTTGAATGGCAGTAACGGAACTGCCAGTTGACAATTTTCAATTGTCCCGCGCGACGTCGATTGCTGGATTGAGATGATAATCGATCTAGCGCTCCGTGGATCCGTTTGTAACATAACAAATAAATAAGCCAAGGAAAACCGGCTGCCATTTTTTTGCGTGCCCAAATAGGCCTGGGCGGAGCGCAAGCTCATGGGAAGGTCAATTGAAGGGCGGAACGAGAGCGCGCCAATCAAAGGTGTCGCGCGTCCTCGTTCCCCCTTAAAGGATATCGGAGGTGCTGTGCCACAAACTCCGATATTCTAATCACCTAATACCTGTGGCTCCATAGAAACGCGTGTAAATGTTATTTAATATTTACAGATGAATTAATATGACGTCATTAAATGATTTATGACCCCCTTAAAAACTTTCATGAATAAATTCAAAATTCCAGGAAATTATTTTATTTTAAAAATTTGCAAAATTAACGCTTAACATAATTATTGCAGAATATGCTGGGGAAAAATAACGAAGGTGACGATGAACAATCAGAACTTGATTTGTAACAATGGTTTAATTGCCAATTGATAGTTTATGAAAATGACGTCATCAAAATCGAGATTTCTCGATCAAAATTAGCCACGTGGCGCAAAAGCCAAAATCAGCAATAAACAAAAGGGAGCAATAAACAGCTCTATCAAGCAACATCCACTGATCGACGAAATTATGATAAACAAATTGACCTAAAAGAATTCCTGAAAAACATGAAAATTAATATAAAAAAAGCATCTTTTTCATTTTGATAAAATGTTCTAGAACATTCATCAAAATTTCTATCATTTATAACTTCGAATCGGAAAAGTCTAAAAAGGAGAAACATGCATATTTGGGATCGGCAAAGTGAGGGCTATAAAATTTAGCTATCATTTCAAAATTTCAATAACTTTTAATTCTTACAAAAAATAATAATTTCCGAAATTCGGAAATTCAAAATAATCAGTTCCGAGGAGAGGCAAGGGGAAAGAAACCTCGGATATAAAATGCGACGAGCCCAAAGGGCAAAACACAGTCGAATTCGGGCCTTTGAAACGGACAGTTTACGCGTCACGATTCAAACGAGGGTGAGTAAATCTTCGAGACCGCTCCACTGGGTGCATCCAGAACGCTCAAGCCTGACCAAGGCTGAGATCCCTGGAAACGGTTCGGGCATTCGGGTTGTCTTACGGGCTTGCTCTTCCCTGGCGAGGGAAACTGAGCCTGACCAAGGCCAGAACACTGTCGCCAGGAATTGTGAGTCTTTGGGATAGCCCCGAGTGCGTGATTGAGTGCATTCCTGGTCGGATCTCGGGATTGGGATTCCCCAAGTGTATTGGCATCTAAAGATTTTCAATCAGTGGTCTCTAAAAGTTTTCTTTTTAGTTTTAATTAAGTTTCTCCAGAAGGATCCATTTTTCAATTCTCCTCCTTTTTTTTTAGTCGCATCAAAATATGTGAGACCTCAAAGTTTTATTTAGGAGATCAAACTAAGATGCGCGGCTGAATAAAATTAAATACCTTTCACCTCGCCGGTCCCCGAATCTAATTTGGTTATACAATTTTGAAGATTTTGATTCTGAGAAAATTTTGATTTTGAGTTTTGAGTTTTTCGAGAAGATTTTGATTTTGAGATTTGAAGTTTTGAGTTTCAAGAAAATTTTGATTTTGAGAAAACTTTGATTTGGAGTTTTGAGTTTCTCAAGAAGATTTTGATTTTGAGAAAATTTTGATTTGGAGTTCTGAGTTCTTTCGAGAAGATTTTGATTTTAAGAAAATTTTGATTTGGAGTTCTGAGTTCTTTCGAGAAGATTTTGATTTTGAGAAAATTTTGATTTGGAGTTCTGAGTTCTTTCGAGAAGATTTTGATTTGGATTTTGATTTTGAGAAAATTTTGATTTGGATTTTGATTTTGAGAAAATTTTGATTTGGATTTTGATTTTGAGAAAATTTTGATTTGGAGAAAATTTTGATTTGGAGTGTCGAGTTTTCAAGAAAATTTTGATTCAAGAAATTTGATTTTATAAAAGTCTAGAGTTTTATTTTACTCAGCTTTTCAAGAAAACTTTGATTGTGATTCTCGACATGATCGCAAACTTATGGATGAGAATGTTGAGCTTGAGAGAGGAAAATTCCTAATTCAAAATGGAATTTTGATCAACAAATTTCTTCGAGATTAACTAAATGATTCGACTTGAACGGGATATTCAAATTGCTATAGGGTTAACTATATAAATCGAAATGTAATCTGATTCCTGTCCATCAAATTAAGTGGGAATAAATTCACTAATAAGATATAAACAATACCATCAAGAAAACGAACTCTCAGTGAGCATTTTGCGAGGGCAAAATGAATGGAATGAAAGAGATTCAGTTCCATTTACAGAGTGGCAGTTAGTTAGGATACGATTTGAGCGCGAAGGTTTAGAGTAAATTGAGGAGAAAATTTTGAGATCTTGGGACCTGTGAGAGGACCAAGTTCCTTCATGTGTATACCGTAAAATTTGAGGGTCCAAATGGGACATAAGATAAAAGATAATAAAGTTAAATCGTATCTACTGACTAATTACGCGAAAACGATGATGGAACTAAATTGAAGGAGTCCATTCGTCATATTAGAAATTTAAGAACAAATTAGAATAATTAAAAAACAGGAATCAGATCGGGTTAAAATCTTTTCTTCCAAAATCATCACAATTATGTAAATTTTCTTTTCTTCTTTTAGGTGTCAAAAAGCAAATGATGATTTCTAGGTGACATGCAAAAAACTACTTTGCAATGATTAAATCCTGGTTAACTAAGCTTTTCCAAGACACCAAAATAAATTTATTTTAATATTTTCACTTGATATCGATAGCAATTGGAAAACCCGATGAAGTCAATCACCGTATTATTGATTTATTTACTGAAAAAAGACATTTTCCTCTTCCTTTGGAAAAAAAAAAAAAAAAAACTTGATGAGCAATTGACAATAGCACGCCCTGAGAACGTCAATCCATTTTTCAGTTATATGATCAGGAAAGTGCATCATTAGTGATAAGATGTTTAGTTATTAGGTTATCAATGACTAAATCGCAAGATTTAAAATTTTTGGATTGTAACAGATTCTTACTGTCCTTCATAACTTTGTAGATGCTATTATTCTTCCTGGTTGTCCTTCAGAACGTTTAGGATGCGTAGAACAGCAGATGTAGGCTCGCCAGTCGTCATTGTCCTTTCCAGCATCATTTGAAGGGTTAACTGATGCTTTGCTCTTCTTGTTTCGTGCTGTGTTCACCTCGTCGTCAGAGTCGCAGGCAGCTCGCTTGGTTTGCTCAAGCTTTCTGGGATTTTTCTCGCTCGTGGGTTCAAAACAGTTGAGCAAATTTGTCGAGTATTCACGGCCCTCTTTCACAAGCCGCTCCATGGCCGTCGGGCGGCCATTCCTTGTCGCAGTGGGAGTCATGGTTAACGGTGAGAAAATTTGCTGGTTCTCCTGCGTGAATTGTGGAGTGCTTGGTTCGTCTGACATCGTGAGCAGTTTTGGTTTAGCTGTCAAGCAGTGTGTTGTTAAGTCACCTAGAAAGCGTGCATAGCAATACCCGTCGTGTTTACAAAAATTGTAAGCATTGGTTATATTTTGACAGGTCCGTTTCAAGATAGCTGAAGGCGCCTGCAGGGTTGCCAACTTGGCAAAGACAAGTTGTACGCTTGAGTTCAACTTGTTTGAGCGCAGCCTTCGTGAGTGACAGATCGGTTGTTGTATTCAATTCATGATCCCGGTTAAGCTAAGGTTGGTAGAGAATCTTGAATGCTTCTCAAGAGTACTCCAAGGTGTCAGATGACTTAACCTCGAAACTCGTACTTTGCGCTGGCCACAGGGCCATGCTCTTGCGAGCCGTTTTCAGAAACACGGAAATAGCTTTTTTCATGGGGGCCGGTGACTGATTAACAAATTGGCGTACCAACTCGATTCGGAACGTGGAAATTCGATAACTTTCAGCCTATTTACACAGCACACGATACATCGTTGCGTTGACAGTGCCACGGCTCCACCGGAAGTTCGTCTCTGTAAAATTTAAAATATACTTTAAATAAATAAATAAATAAAATAAATGAAATACAATCAATAAAATCAATGTTAATAACCATTATTTAATTTCATCAACACTTTTAAACATTTTACACATTTTAAAACATGTATTACATATTTAACATTCGACATATCACAATTTCAACTATTGACATATTTTGTTGGACGACATAATTCAAATTTCAATAATAGAATTGTAATAATGATTTCTTAATTATAAAACATCATTTCATAAATCGTTTAAAAACATCACTTGTCGATATGTTCAGTCTTAGGGCAAAGTCGCGAATTTCAACAAAGTAATGTTACAATCTGAATTCGGATTATCCGCGACATTATCATTGTACCATTCTCGAATTTTGTCGATAGAATTTACAATGAACAAAAGATTCATCGGAGAGTTTTCATCATCTTTTTCTTCTTCGCGTTCTTCCTCGATTTCACACATAGAGAAATCATTATTAGAATAATGATTTGAAATTTCTGTGTCACTGAGGTGATCAGATGAAATCAGTTGATCGTCTAAATGTATCCAATCATCACGGTCCTCTGCAGAATGAGATATTGCGCCTGGGATTCGATTCATTAGATCAACGATATTTTCGCGCTCTTTTTCTGGAATGGTTGGAGTATCAAAAATTTTTTTCGAAGCGTTTTTTTAATGTTACATTTGTATCATCTCCCCAGGCAAAATGAAGTTTGTCGCAAAACTGAGCGATATTACACTTATAAAATTCGGAACTCCTGACAAATCCATGAATTCTGTACATAAAATTCCTCTAAGAAAAGAACTCCGATATTTACTTTTTACTGCAGAAATCACTCTTTGGTCCATACGTTGGATTAAAGAAGTGACATTCGGCAGCAAATATACAACCAAACATTGTTCGTCGATAGAATTCAATTCTTTTTCGGCTAGCATGAAATGGCGCGTTGTCTAGTAACAAAAGAAATCTAAAACAATTCAATTAAGTTTAAGTAAATTATACATTTACATTATAAATTTGTACCAGTTAACAAGTAAAGTACCGTTCGTGAATGTCAGGTTTTCGAGCTTTGATCTATGGAAGGAAAACATTTTTGTACCAGTCAGTGAAAATCGTCTGATCCATCCATGCTTTTCTCTACGAACGATACGTAACTGGTATATTTTGAATGTAATGAAAGCAACGGAGTTTCGCAGCGTTTCCTATTAGAAAAAGAGGAATTTTGTTCGTGCCTGTTGCGTTTGCACATACAAGTACGCTCACGCGCTGTAATAATAATTATGAAATAAAAAACATCGCATTCCTTATCGATTGTACATACTTTTTCTATCGTTTTGTCCAGAATTGAATTGATTAGCACTTCTGTCAGTTTGAGAGAACTGATTTAAAATTCACAACAAAACAGTATGCGCCCGGTTTGAATTTGGTCGGAGTTTGAAGAGGAGAAAATGTCATTGACAGCGTTGGTGTTGCACAAGAGAACGCCTTCGTTCCCAACTTTGTGCACGAAGGGAGAGTCGATTGTATAAATAAATAGAATTGTTTTCGTTGGGCTTTTGAATTAAGTTCTACACAATTGATATCGAATCTGACCGCTTTATTTCAAATATACAAAATTAAACTTTGTTGTTAGCCTGGTACTAAAAATCCGATCTTTAACAGGCATTTTACAAGTTATGATTCAACAATTTGAATTATTAGAAATGCTACAATGTTAACCCTTATTTTACACACGGGGTCAGATCGACCCCACGGTTTGTTCAAAGCGATTTTTCTCGAACAATACGGTAGAATTAAGACCTGTAGCGACATCTGTATTCAGAAGAATGTTCAAACTGGCAGTCCACGTGGAGAAAATTAGCAAGTGGTCCTTACACTGCCAACGCGAGTGCTTAGAAGGTTATTTGGGGTCAATCTGACCCCGGTGTGTAAGCGACGTCGGTTTTAGTGTAAATCGGAACTACTTTTTTGGTCTCGTTTTTTCGCATTTTTCGTGAATTTTAAGAGTGAGTAAGTATCTGTCGTCGAAGCAGTGATAAAAAGACGACAATGCAGTACCCTTCATGCTTGAGACCGATGTGTAACGATCATCGCATGTATTTATGCATCAAATGCGCCGGAAAAAGTTGAAATTGTAATTCAATCTCAATATATACGTTCTATACAAATAGACATTGTTAATTTCACATAGAAATATTTTTTTGTGACGTTAAGTGACTTTTTAGAACCATTAAACCAAAATAATTATAAAAAAATAATGTTTCATTTGTACCTTCATTTTTCCGTATTAATATTGCAAAATGAATACCTTTTTTTGAAGCACCGCTTCCAAATTTATTTTTGTTTAAAAGAGTAACCTTTGCCAATAACGTTTACCAATAAATTTTTATGACAAAATAATTGAAATTAAAAAAGATATGAGTTAAAAAAAATGCACTTTTCCGTTTTTTATTTCGACAATTTTTTTTTGATGATTAAAAAATAAAAATTCACTTTGATTATCGTACAATAATCTTCAAAAAGGTTCAAACTATTTGTGTAATTTTTTAGAAACCGTTATATAGCAAAATAATAAAGTTCTTAACATTTTTATACGCTGGGGTCAAATCGACCCCGTGTGTAAGCTACGTGATTTTTTATAGGTGTGTAAAGTAAGGGTTAACAGAGGCCGTGACCGATTTCCGTACCACTCTCCCAGCGAAATTTTCTAGAAGATATTTCATGTGTGGTATGATATGTATGACACAAATACTAAAAAGGGAAGGATGCTTCGAAAAAATTGAAGGTCTATAAGGGATACCCGCTGCCTTTTGATCATAGGAAACAAATTGCCATTCTTGGAGCTATGAAACTGTAATTTGTCTGACAGGCAGAAAATATTTCAGCACGTTGGAATCCGCAGCACGCGGATTTTCGCGTGCTGCGGAGCCACGTGAAGGTTTGTCGTGTTCTCCACTGCCACGTGACTGGTCGCCCTAGAGGATGCCTGCTTCTCCTGCGGGGTGGAGTCTTCGCCAACCTTGTTAAAATGAAGCAGAGTGTGATGCTTTCCGGAACATTTGCGGAAGTCAGACTTGCTGCGACACTCCTTGATTTTGAGTCCCTTAAAGAGGCAATTGGAGCACAACTCGTTTTCTTTGTAGAACTTTTGCCTTCCTGCAAGAGAGAGTGCCTGAAACTTATCGCATTGAAACACTGTTAAATATTCTTGTCATCAAACTCTGCATGTTGTGCACAATAAATAATTAATTTGACACGTAATTTTGCATTCATATCACCGCAAACAAAAAAAAAA
>JAPYZS010002989.1:0-19329 GCA_030522925.1 Trissolcus japonicus
TTTTTATTTTATTTTTGTTTCTCTTTCATTTTTCATTGTTGTTTGGTTTTTCTTACTATTTTTTATTTTGTTGTCTTTGTTTTTCTTTCTGTTTTCCTTCAACTTTGTATTTTGTTTCACTTTCTGGGTTTATTTTTTATGACTATCTTTTTTCTCATCTACTTTATTTTGTTTGTATCCTTCTTTCCATTTTGTTTTCATAAAACTGTTTCGTTTGAACAAACTTTTTTTGTTCAACACAATACCTTCTGTTTCGTCAATTTTCACCAAGAAAAGGAAAAAATAACTCGAACGAAGAAAAATCTTTTACCCCGATTAAAATAAATGTGTGAATAAAAATTAATCAAGGATTCAAATTTCTTGCATCTCGTAATTTGTTTGCAACAGTACCAAAGCGAGCAGAGTAAGAGATCAAGTATTTGATTGCAGAGATCAAGTATTTGATTGCAATGTTCTATATCTAAACTAGATGTTATCAATCGGGGAGAAAAAAATGGCAGGAATGTTCATTGCTGATTTGAAAAACAACAATGGCAGGGTTAAGGCATAAATCAGTGCTAATGACGATTTGTGCAGGTGTTGTTTCGGACTTTCACTCATACACATTCCATTCGCCCTGACACTTTGCATAGGTGTATCAAACAAGCATCAGTTGCATAACATTTGCTATCTAAATTACACCACTCTATAGAGTACTGGACCAAATAAGCAAATTATAACATTTACATGAATCAGTCTATAATTAATTTTTTTTTCAACTTTATTTTTTATCATTTAAATTAGTTTGTAATATCAAATCTAATGTTATTGTTTTTCTTTTTTGTCGTGTTAAATTGATTTTTAGACTGTAAGACCTTGTGCGACTGAGTACCTTTGATATGTAATTTGACGCGGAAGTTTCAACTGTAATGATCGACTAACAAAAAAAGGTTCGACACGACAAAAATGATTATGAAATTGCTCTGGTTTTACTATTCATAAAAGTCGCAGATATTGTTATACATATGTGATGTACCGTTGTCATGCTGGGACGCAACAAGTTCCAAGGATTTTCTAATACTGATAAATCATCGTTGTCATTGTTTTTTTTCTTTTTGGTTTCAGATCACAATGCTCACGTCAGTCTTTGAAAAGTTTCGCTTCCTCTACAAGCCTTATGCACTGGGCGTGGTGACGATAGGATATGTTGTAGGAGAGTTGGGCCATTACCTCATTGGTGAGACGGGGGAAAAAATAAAAAAAAAAACAATTAATAATAGAAACCTGACAGATGAAATTTGAGACATTTTCATCTCGCGATTTGCATAATTAACAGCTCGATGTTTCATCGGTATGGAAATAAACATAAGACGACTTCTTTTTGTGCTCCGGGGATAAAAAAATTTTTGAAAAATTAATTTTTGTATAACAACTCTGAAATGTTAAGAGATCAAAATTGGATTGCATAATTGTCTCGATTGTCTAACGTGTTTGTATTTGAATAAGGTGTTACGAGCAAGGCATTGGCGACGGACTTGCATTATGGTGACATTTCATGTCAACTCAACACAACGGATTATACGCTGAGTGAACTTCCGGTGGCATGCGAAACCGCCAATAGCTCCGACAGGTAAAAGTGCAATTATCAACGGATGACACTAATGATGAGATGGATGTACTTTATCTCCTAATTTTAAATTCGAAAACGTTTATAAAAGATACAATTTTCAACGGATCTTAAAATTCTTTCAAATTTATTTCAACCTTATATAAAATATTAAAAAATAATAATAAATTTATTAGTGTAAAATAATTAATGCAAATAATATTAATAAAATTAAATGTAATATAACAATAAATATTTTTTGCAGCTGTTTGGAGCTTGAATACAATGGTACAAAATACTGCGAATGGGGATACAATGGACTAGGGCTAGAATATCAAATTTTGGCCGGGCCAAGTTTCATCGCAGTCTTTACGATTGTTGGCGTAATTTTAGGTTTCGTAGCTGATAGATGTAATAGGTATAACTTACAAATTAATTCTACGCGCATCAGACGACAAAAAAAAATGTCCGTCCAGTTATTACAATCAAGCTAGAAAAAAAAGTTGATTGCTTTTTTTTGGTTTCCTCTAGCGTACTTATTTGTTATTCATGATCTTTGGTGTTATAATCTCGATTATCACGATTATCTGATTGAACTGGATTGCTAAAAGCAGAAGAGCAACAAAAAATCCAAAGTGACTAATGTTACAATGTTGCTTATGATTTCAGAGTAAGAGTGCTTACAATATGCACGATAGTTTTTAGTATCGCAACAATTTTAATGGGTGCAGTCAAAGAGTACTGGCACCTCGTCATCCTTCGTATGATTTTAGCCGCCGGGTGAGTACCTAAAAAAAATATTAAAAAAAAAAAAACAAAACAAAAATTTATCTCGTTAAAATTTTGTCATTTGTCAAAAAAGACAATAATTAAAAATGAACAAAAAATAAATTGAATTAAGTTTTTTTAAGTTATGCAAACATAAATAAAACAAATATTTTTTATCGTTACAGAGAAGCGGGGCTGAATCCTCTGGCTACCGGTTTGCTGTCAGACTGGTTTCCCGAAAATCAGCATGGATTAGTCTTGTCGATATTTAATTGGGGGATATATGGGGGTTACGGCACAGCGTTCCCTATCGGAAGATACGTCCCGCAGGCAAATGCCTGGGACCTGGTATGTTAGAAAAAAAACTGATTAGTTAATTTTAGACCACTTTTTAGAAATCGTCGCGGACATAAACGATTATGCAATAACCAGTCAGACACATTCCTAAGGACCTGCTATAAAACACGCTCTTGACGATTTATCATAATATCCATCTAATGAATAGTCAAACAAAATTGAATCAGTTTCACAATTGGAAAAACAATTTTACTTTCAACAACTCCACAATCAACATTTATTAATTAAGTTTTTAATAGTTAACGAGTAATCAAATATTTGAATATTTTCATTTTAATTTTTGTATTTGACATAGGGATGGAGGGTATGTTATTATGGAACGGGAATCGTGGGATTGATAATTGGAGTACTGACTGCTACGACGCTGAGGGAACCCGAACGAAAAGTCATCGGCCATGGTGGAGCAAATGACAAAAACGACAAACCCATGCCCCTGTGGAAAGTTATTTTACAACCGAAGATAGTTCTCTTGTGCATCGCAGCTGGGATCAGACATTGCGGTAATTGAAGTTGCACTACGCCTCCTAAGGTCGTTCGATCCAAGGTCGTCCCGGCCATAAGGTCATTTTCAAAATCGTTCGAATCTCAATTCCATGATTGATAACAATGAAAACAATTAAAAGCATTAATTATTTGCAACGTGTGGCATTGCGCATCTCAACTTTACACTCCCGTCAAGGTTTTTGCTCGGATAGAAATAGGATCTTGGAAAGGACGTGTGGAAAGGAATGAATATGAAAAAAAAAAAAAAAAAAAAAAAAGAAAAAAAGAAAAAGAAAAAAAGGGAAAAGAAAAAGGAATATTGTCGATGATTATTATTTGTTGTTTCAGGTGGGGTTGTTTGGCGTGACCATTGTGATTGGCAGTATTGGAGTTGTGATCGGTGGTATAGTGAGCGATAAGGTGGTCGCAAAGATGGGCGTCAAATCCAGGGTAGCGATATTAGCCATTAGCCAAATTATTGCCACTCCGTTCGCCTTTGGATCGGTCTACTTCGCGCCTACCGGAGCTTTGATTACGCTCGGAATTTCATATTTCTTTGGTTTGTTCATTATAATGGTTATTTTTTTTATTAGAAAGTATAAAAATAAAAAAAAATTGAATTTTATTTGATATTTTTAAAGTTATTAAAATAATAAAAATAAACATTTTTACCGTATGGTGCTTTTCGTTTCAGCTGAGATGTGGTTTGGAATTCTGTTTGCCATCGTGGTAGAGATAGTTCCTCTGAAGATGCGATCAACCACCGTCGGTGTTTTCCTCTTTGTTATGAATAATTTGGGCGGCAATTTACCAATTCTTGTGGAACCTACCAGCAAAGCCATTGGATTCAGAGAATCGCTCTTCATTTACTACGCTGGATTTTATGGTTTGAGTAAGTTATTTTTTCATTCGGTTATATAAAAAACTGCCAAGTTAATTAATTTTGTGTTCAATTTGTTAATTTAAAACATTATCTTTTCAGGCTCACTCATGTTCTTGTTCACAATGTTTTTGATGGACGGACCGAAGACAGAGCCAAAGCACGTAGAAAATGGATTTGTAAATTCGACATTCACAAACGATGAGGGACGCGTCACAACCATGGAACTTCCCCGGGTGGCAATGAAACGTCCCTCTTACGAGGAGCATGCCAAATTATAAAAAAAAGCTCAACGTTTGTCTTTGTATATTTTTCTGTGAGATTGCGCTACTTTGTATGATGATAGACTGGCCATGATTATAAAATATGTGATAAAGTCAAGTGCAGCTCAATATTTTTTGTTATATATGAGTAACACAGATGTATGTTAATTGTTTAATTGTAACTATATCACTTTGTATTGTACATTTCGTAGAGCAAAAATATATATTTTACAATTTACTATTCAACAAATTTTTGTTATAGTGAAACAAGTGATATTGAATTAAATTGAAATTTATGTGTAATAGCCTTGTATATACCAAAAAATTAAAATAATTCTGCACACACGCAGGTCACGGCGCTTCCTTTTTACTTTCGCTGAATGTACATTTGTTGAACAATCTGGAATGTGATTAATTTTAGTATTATGAAGAGAATAAAAAAAATATTAATGAAATAAAAGTGGTTAAATTTTGATTGTGTCAGACAAATATACATAGAAAAATTAATCAATAAAAAAATACAAATTAAACGAAAATATCATAAATAAACAGAAAATAAACAAACAAATAACAATGAAACAGAAAATAACCAAACGAATAAATAAACACTAATAATAAAAAAAACGAACGAACATAAAATAAACAAAAAAGATTTGATGAGAAATTTCTTAATATTTTTCATCGGGCATCGTTACAAACTTTATTAAATTTTTATTTCTACTAAATAGTTAATTAAAAAAGCTCAAATCAGTAAAAATAATTAGAAATCGTAAGCCGTCCAATTTCTCGCATCACGAAAAAGGGGATTGTTTTATGGTTAATTTGAAATTGTTAATTGAACTGAAATCAATAACTTTTGAATTATACAAATTTGCTTTATATATATTTGTTTTTTACTATTTACATTCATATACACACAGTGACATTTTTCAAATGTTTAAACACAAATAGGATTAAGACTTACTTAAAATCTACACGATACATTATTTATACGATCCATGTTTCAATTCTTTTTTAAACTCTGGTTATAAGTTCGTGTAATAGTTTTACTTCATGCTCTTTTAATAGAAATATAAACAATGCGAATTCCTTTTTTGTAGCAGGCGTCTTCGGTATTTCACCAATTTTTTTATTATAAAATTTGTAAACCCCATAGAAAAAATCCAACAAATATAAAACAATGTTTTGGTCACGGGAATGAATAGTTTGTTTGATAATACGCGCGGCTGTTTCTGTCAATGAAAAACGATGAATCAACGTCAATGAAGACAATTTTGGCATCATAACCAGAGCATTGGCTAAATCTTCTGTATCAAAACTTAGATCAACGTAGTGAAAAATAACAAGCTTTTTTAAATTTTTCACTTCTGTTGTAAGGTTCCATTGTATAGGATTCATATGCAATTCACTCAGATTCGGAAGCAACAGCAGCTGTCGTACATGTGTCGCCGAGATATTACAGTATACTAAAAAAAAAGAAAATATATAATAAAGTACAGTTGAAAACGACAAACATCATATTTTCATTCAAAGTAGTTATTATTGAAAATAATCATGCGTACGTATTTTTAGTCGGCGAATATATTGGCACTTTTCAGCAATCTGTTTGCATTCATCTTCATCACGAAAAGTGAAACCAAATAGACTCAATTTTGTAAGTTTGGTAAATTTTGGAATGATGGATAAGATTCGTTCATCATTAACGCTGTTCCTCAAGGTACCCCCTGATTGCCAGATTTATGTTAATTTTGTGTAAACTTTACATAAATGCAATACAAAAAATTTGTGCAAATCTGACTCCGCATTGTCCTGTATTATTTATATAAATTTTATATAAGCAACAACATTTTTTGAATTTTCTAAGTTTTGAAAAACCAAAAATTATTTTTTTCATTCGTTTATTAATTTCGACAAAAAGGTTTTTGATGTGAACGATTTATGTAACTAATGCAGTACAATGAGGAGTTACATTTACTCAAATTTCATGTAAATCATTTAAATAATTTGGTTGTTATCAGGGGCAGTTAAGTACCTTACCTAGGCATAATTCTGTGATCGTGTTGGAGTGTTTTAATGTCTCATTAATGATCGATAGTAAAATCGGTTCAGAGAATGAGATAGTCGCTTTTGTAAGCAGAGGCATCTTTTGCAAAAACTGAAATCAAATGTCGTTTTTAATTTAGAAATATGTTCATTAAACTAATACCAGGTCATGACATTGGCCAAAATATTATACCTGTGAGATTTTATACTGTTCGCTATCAGTTAACCAACTTCCACGAAAGAAACTGAATCCTATTTGTTGCAGTGTGGTTGGCACAATAGGTAAATAATGACGGATAAAAGGTGTATGATCACTATAATTTTCAGCGAAAAATTGAAAATAATTCACCGGATTTGTTTGGAAAAATTGTTTCCACTCGAGCGGTGTTGTTCCGTTGAAATTGTTGATCTTCAGTTTCTCAACATTCTTTGCTTTTTTCAAAAAAATGTTTTTCATAAAGTACTCCTCTTTATATTTGTGAATTTTTATGGCGTACTCAAAACGTCCGAAAGAAACAAAGACATCCGATATACTTCCAATTATATTTTCAAGCCCAACTGGAATTATTTCTAACTTTACGCACTTCAGTTTCGGGGCAACAAACTCCAAGATTTTCAAAAATTTTGAAACCTCTAGTCTTTCGATATCTCTGTTATAGTCTTTTAATTTGTAATCAAGTTTGACATATTTGAATTCATAACAATCTTTGCTGATTGCAGCTTCGTTCCACGTTTTGTCCACTGGAAATAATATTCATCCATTAACAAAAACTATTCTATGCTAATTGTGAGAGGTCATATTTTCATAAATATTGTATCATCAATTTTTATATACATTTACCTTCTGCAAACTGTGGCCATTCTTTTGGTGTCAGATATAGAAAGAGATGTTGTAAACAATCAAAATTCAGATTTCTTGTCGTTGTAGTACTGCTGGCCATCTGTGAAAATGCAAATTGCAATAATGTAAGAAAATAAATAATAAAGTTCGATTTTGTACATCATATGGAAAGTACTTACGTCTATCTCTCTGTCGACTCAAGAAAGAAGTACTAAATTATTATCGAATCACTTGGACACGAAGATTAGCTGCAATCACATCAGGAAGACCTAACAACGATTTACACATGAATACAGAACGATTGATGACCTTTGCTTGCGACCACCTCTATTCATAGCCCGCGCGCTGGGCGTTCCCCATATCTCTAATACGCATTCGGTACGCCACTACTATTATCATCGTTTCTCTCAATAGGTTAGACAGAGAAGTCAAGTTCTTGGAATTCATCTGTTAGTTAATTTATATTTGATAATATAATTATTTGTGTACGAAGAAAGTAACAAGAAAATCGATGATATCAGTAAATCATTGTCTAGAGAAAAAAAATTAATTAATAATAAGATAGAAGTTTATTATAAACAGTGTACTATTTGAATATTTGTCAATATTTGTGAATTATACAATAATCAAATAACAAAAAAACTGGACAAAAAAATTAACTGTAGATAAATAAAGGAACAGAAATTAAATTAACAGAAAATAAACAAATAATTACGTAAAAAAACAGAAAATAAACAATGAAACAAATAAGTTAACAGAAAAATACAAATAAATAATAACAAACAAAAATTAGACAAATAAATAAGGAAACAAAAATTTAGTGCACGCATCGATGCGCTCTCTAACAAAAAATTTTGGCGACGATTGCAATAAATTGAATAGTCAAGCAGTTTGTTAGAACTTTGACAGTAAAAGCTTAGAGCCTATGACGTCCTACGACCTTAAGAGAATCTCAAAAAAGTCGATGGAAAAGTTCAAATTCTCATCGTTCTTCGGAAAAACCAATTTTTAATGACAAACACAAGTCTCTCACATTTCTTTTTTCATGTTTTTTATTGATAAACAATAGGAGCCAAACTAAAACATTTTAAAACTGATTGTTTTCAAGTTGCCATGGTGAGGGTTGTTTGTAAACAACTCTCACAGGGATGGTGAAAAAAGAAGACAAGAATTGGTCGTTTGTTCAATTGTGGACGTGTATAGCTATCATTTTATAATTCAAATTCGAAGCGATGAATGTTGAACAAACTCCGTTGCAACCAAATCAATTTTTTCGACGATACCGCCCAGTAAATATAATCGGAACGGCAAACATCGACACCGCTCATGTTCTCCCCGAACCAAGAAAAACCAAGCCCACAAAATCCGGACTGTTTTGGGATGAAAGTCATGTGTCTAGTATTGACGATTCTCGACGATACCGCCCAGCAAATATAATCGGAACGGCAAACATCGACACCGCTCATGTTCTCCCCGAACCAAGAAAAACCAAGTCCACAAAATCCGGACTGTTTAGGAATGAAAATCATGTGTCTAGTATTGACGATGATGAGCACAAATTTAAATTCAAAATGGCGTTTGAAACGACTACTGATAAAAAAATTGTCAATCGACAAATAAAACATCGTATGAGACAAGGTAAAACATTTTTCTCAATCATTATTGCTGTTTCTTGGAAAATTTTAGTGACACCTCTTTGAAGATGGCTGCGAAGAGATAGCGGCGTACTTCACGTGTAGATGCGCGCATCGGTACATAATCACAAGCAATTTATTTTGAGGTTATGATAATCTGTTTATTGCAAAGAAGATACCGGATATTTCTGAACTAACCTTTACACAAAATTAGTTTTTCATTGTTTAAATAAGTTTTATAAGATTGCAATTTGTAAAACAAAATGTACGTATTTACATACCTTAACAATTTAAAAATGGATTATTTCAGAGATGGAAAAATACGAAGAAAATGTTAACAGAAGAAGGAACAAGTTGCGTCAACTTTTGGCAGATGATGAACAATCGTCATTTTTAGAATTGGAAAAACGTCTCGACGAGATGAAAAATGAACGAGAACAAAATTCAAAATACCTTCGCGAGAAGGAAGAAAAAGAGCAGTTGGAAAGTCAACAGTTGCAGGTAACAACAAAACGGGTGCAACAGTATTTGGCAAGGTCCGCAGAAGCGAGGGAAAATTTTCGTAAACAGTCAACGACGGACGTCAAAAGCTGCAACTTGGTTCAGATGTGCGAGAAAGCAGCAAAAATTGAATGCGAAAAACAAATGGAAAGTATGTGGCACAAGATGGCGCTGGACAAAGTGGAACGGAAGAAAGCAGAAGAAGAGGAGAAAGCCAATCGATTGGTTCAATCGAAATTGGTTACGGCGAAGAATCTAAAAGAACAGATAGAGGAAAAGATGGCGAAGCAGCGCCAAGAGCTGGAGGAAAAGGAAGCGGAAAGAAAACGGCTGAGGGAACTCATGGAGAGTATTCGAAATGAAAGTTTGAATGAGATGCAGAAGAAACAAGAGGAAAGAAAGAAGTTGAGGATCGAGCTGGAGACCCAACTAGAAAATGCTAGGGCAAGAATCGCTGAACACAAAGCGGAACAGGCAGCTGTTGATCAAATGTTTGCATCCTCAGGCCAAACTGATGCTGTCCAAAATGAACGCATCAAATACAAGATGAGTTCTCAAGCTTTGCATTCTGAATTGTGTGCTTACATGCAAAGTTTAAAGGTAGGATACAGTATATAATCCATACACTGTTGTCAACTTTGAAAAGTTGTTTGAGCGCGCCATCTATAGACACTTAATTTTAAATGTGAATTTTGGTAATTTGTCATTGAATTTTTACGATAAAATCATGTTTGATTTCCTATTTAAAACTTTTATGCGATGATCTGATCGAAAAAGATACTTAGATTANGAACAATCTGTGAATGTATGGTGGGTCACGTGACAATTCCATGTGTTTACATTCGTTATTTTCATAGTGCTGTCTCTTTTTTTCCTATTTCTGTCTTAATAAAAAGGCAACCACATTGAAGAAGAAAGGGAAGCTTCCAGAACTAAAGAGTTAATTAAAAAATGTATAAATGTTGGGTAATAGCGACAGTAGCGCTACCCGCCGTATTAGAAATTTGCAACTCTTGGGCATAAGGAATAACTTTAAAAATAACTTCAAAATGATTAAGTAAATAGAAATAAAAACATGATAGTAGCTTTGATAATGACTTTAATTGTCAAAAATTTGAGATTAGGTTAGTTAGACGGCGCCATTATCGAGATGATAAATGTAAATAAAAGTGATTTCGTACATTTGCAGGATTTTCGTGAACAAGAAGCTCAACGTAACCGAGAAATAGATGAAATGATCGACAAAGTGGCACAAGAGGCTGAACTAAAAAGGAACCAAGTCAAGTTGCAAGAACAAGAAGCTCGTGAAAAAGAGCTGCAGAATATCATGCAAGTTCGTGAGGAACAACGGCGAGCAAAAGAGAAACAAAGAGAACGCGAAAGAGAACAGCGCAAGTTGGAAGACAAAGTTGTGCTGGAGCAAGTGGAATTGGAAGAAGCCAAGTTAATAGAGAAGCTCAAAAACAAGCGTTTGAATGCTATGCGATATGCAGAAGAACTCAAAGCTCAAAAAGATGAAATACAAAATCGACGGAAAAAGGAATACGAAGCGATTGAAAACGCATATAGACGTAGTCTCGACCAGGAACAAGAGTACCAAAGGATGATTGAACAAATTGTCAAACAGTCTACCAGCTGTTAAAACTTATTAACTTTTTACTTGCCATTTAATTACTCTATTATTATTTTTGTTGTAATAGATTTATGAAAAATATACCAATTTTAATTGCTAACTTGAGTTCAAATGCGGCAGTTTAAGCTTCGATTTCTCCCATTTATGTCGTTTTGTCACTGGAACCGGAGCAAACTGAAACACAAAAATAATGAATTTGTGATATGTTTTAAAACTTTTATAAATTATATAAATGACTGGCATTTATATTTTTTTTCAACTTTATGATGGGATAATGACAAATTGTTGATTGCTTGAGCATGGGTCCACGTCCTCCGCTCACGGAATTCACGAAACATGTGTATCTTTTCAATTTTTTTATTCGAGTACCTGCGATGATGTTCCATAAACCTAAGGATGTATCTAAAATGAAGCTCCATCACAGCTCCACTGTGTCCTGACGTGACGCCGATATTTTTACATTTTCGTTCTAAAGAACTTAAAAACAAACTTTTTACAACTATTATTATTATTATTATTGTTATTTTTGTTATTGTTGTTATTATTATTGTTATTATTATTATTATTATTATTATTTAAAATTAATATATTCACTAAAGATATCATAACTTACAAATTTGTCAGTTAAATCCAGTAGAAGCAAGATAATGATCTTCAAGATGAAATTCACAAAAAAATGTCACACTGATGTCCTTCCAATAATATGATAGGTAACATCAAAGACGATATCCTAGGTGGCTCCTGTTAATCAAAATTTCAAACTTAATTGTTAAACAATCCAATTTATCACCAGAGCGTCATAACAATGTATTTTGGGTTTCATGGAGGTTAACTCACACTTTACACGACCGCTTTTTTTCAGCTGCTGAATATAACTTCATGTTTCGTTCTCTTTGAAGCCGGTACAAAAGAATATCATCGCCTTCTCTTTTATCGAGAATCGGCATTTTTGCCGATTCATCATAAAACGAACTACAAAACAATAAGGTTTGAGGTTATGTTCAAGATAGAATTCTTCCTTCGATCTTCCTTTGAGTTCGCTTCATGCTTCGGATGTCTTTGGTTGGTTTTGGTTCTAAAGGAGTGAGTTTCGGAGAACACTGAATCAAACTTCGGGTACCAAAAATATGTTCTGCCTGAAGTAACCATCTTTATCGACAATGAAATGATGGCCAATAAAAAGAGAAAGAAGATCAAGAGAAAGAGAAGCGCGGGCTGCACGTGAAATTACAGATCAAATATGTATTTATATCTGATACGATGAAGGGATTACGTCTAATGTATAATCCTGAAGTATAAATATTCTGTTTTATTTTCTATTCCAAAAGTACTCGGAAAATATTTTTCATTTGTCCCAAATGTTTTTTTTTAATACAAATTTTCTACTTGTCGTTTGTTCTCCGTTCTTTCATAAATGCGAATACTGAAAAGTTGCTACTGACCTATCATGT
The DNA here is from genome assembly GCA_030522925.1 of Trissolcus japonicus. Lineage (NCBI taxonomy): Eukaryota > Metazoa > Arthropoda > Insecta > Hymenoptera > Scelionidae > Trissolcus > Trissolcus japonicus. The sequence continues at coordinate 12,440 of JAPYZS010002989.1, forward strand.
TTTTAAAATTAAAGAATAAAACCCAAATTGCAGTTTGGCAATGACACAATAGATAGTTTATTTTCTATCGTTCATCTATATGGCACCTCATAATTCCTCCAGCGTCAAGGAATAATTAATTATATGATCGTGAAGGAATCAGTTGATACACAACTCATTCCACTTTTTCATTTTAAGGGATGAAACAATGAATTTTTTGAAATACCTAACAAATATTTTGTATCATTAAAACAAATTGAAACCTCGTCAACTTTCATTGTAAATTAGTTGTTGCCGTCTAAAACATGCTAAACAATTTTTGAAAGTATAATAAAATAAACAAATACTTTTTGAAAATATTTGCTTTGTCCGGATATGGGAACGTCCAGGCAAGGGGCACTTTCCCCTACCAATTTCAAAAACCCAACGTCCCAAAGTTCGAATGAGCTCAAGAGTCCGAAACAAGACTAGAGCTCGCCTTTCCGTTTCTCCTTATCCTTAATTTCACCTATTCATCAAAAAGAAATCATTATTAAATCATCATTATTCATTCGCGTTTTCCATTTTCTATAATTTCCATAACATGAAACAAAAAAAAGGAACTTACCAACGTTTTTCACATTCGGTGGAAACGGTCCGTCTCCGATCGCGGAGACTTCAACGCCAGGCCTGCGTGTATGTAGCGCGCGTCGATGATGAATTTTTGATATGATGGCGCGCCAATTAGGTCGTCTGCCTCTCGCGAGTCTCTCCTCGTTGCGTCGTGGAAACCGATTGCCGATTTTCTCCTCGCACGGCGCTAGGTGCGCGCGATACTCGGCTCAGATCGCTGCGGTGCGTCGCGGCGGTGCGGTCAACGGCGGAATCGCTCGCACCGAGACCAAATTTTTCAACCTTGCGGCGTGACAAAAATACACGCCCCGCATCTTATCACGAGTTATCAGTGCATGTGCAATCGCCCGTCCTCACGATTACCAGTTGTTTGGTTGTGAATTGTTATCGCTGAACGTGCGAAGGAACTTCGCGTCTTTGGGTGTGCGCTATCGCATGCAACTCACGGCGATTGTTGCTGCTGTGTGCATGTGCGATGCATTTTTTCGGTGAGCCAATTGTTTTGTTTTTCATTTTTTTTTTCATTTTTTTTTTATTGAAAAAGCGATTGATCATCACAACATTTTTGCCTCAACCAAAAGCGAAGACCACTTTGTCGGTCATCGCCTGCGACTTTTTTTTTTAACGTCCGCTTGTCTTACTGGCCGCCTAAAACCGCGCTCTATAGTAACGGAGAAATTTGCTTTCACCGCCATCCAACCAAAAATTCTTCGTCTCATCTTATTTCACAATCGCGTGTATACACTTTTTGTATTCCTCTTTGCTCACAACCGTACAGTTAAATGAAAAAAAAAACAAATAAACAAACAAATAAATAAACAAATAATGAGATTCAAAATGATACCGGACCAGTTTACTCTGAAGGTCAAAAGGTACGCAAAAAGAAATTTTGACATAATTCAATCAATGTTGCATCCAACTTTCCATATGCGCCCGTTTCATTTGACATGAATGTTTTATTCGCCTAGAAAGTGCGTGATTATTGTTATGAAAAAAAAAAAAGTCTGAAGAAAGAGAGGATAAAAAAAGTGTTACATAAGAACGGCTCGGTTAAAAATTGTGTAGGTCGTTCATTGAGGAAACTTTAACATACTTCACCTTTGCGGTTATTGCCTCCTCACGCAGATTAGCAACACGAGTTTAAAAGAGTCTCTTAGATTACATATGATATATTGTATACATGAACCTTTGTCTGTTCTGCAGGCGCATTGTCTGGCGGCCGTTTTGACACAAAACAAAAGAAAATATAAAGGATGAAGAAAAAAAAATGATTTCATGTAATTGACGCGCGTAATAATATGATTCAATCCTGGACGTTCTCATTGTTACATCTCCGTGTTCCATATTGTCTTACTACTCAAAATTAAAAAAAGGTTGTGGTTATGAAAAAAAATAAATAAATAAATAAATAAAAAAATAAAAAAAATTTCATTTTTTTTTATTTTGAAGTGAAATTAAACGAAGGTTGAAAAATGAAAACGCGTCTCTCCATCGAGCTGATTGAGCGCGGCACAAATGCGATGAAAAATAATAACGCGGAGGCAATAAAAGCAGCTGTCTGATGTGCGTGGTTGAACTAGGCTAGCGCAAAGATTGAAAATAAGTGGGACAAACGAAATTGTTTAAACGGAAACAATGTTGCGTGTTAATTAGCCGTTTTAGGTGCGCGAACGATTGATTTGTTGGAGAGAAAAGGCGTGTTAGCGTAGGCATGCCCACATTGGCCCAATCGAACAGGAAACCAGCGGAGATAAACATTATGAAATTAACAAACCAAATAAAAGTTGTTGAAAGAAATTTCTGTTTAAATAACATCTACATAATTTTCTTTTTCTTTTTTTTTTTTTTTTTCAAAAAAAAGTGAGATGAGAAAATGATGATCTTGGGATGGTTTTTCAGATGAAAAGTTGCGGTGATGTTGTTGAGAGGATGTACCGGGCAAATTTTTACGAAAGCACATGTCTGCGATGCCAGCAGACGGTGTACCAAGTGGACCGAGTAGGGCCGCTCAAAGATTTCACGTTTTTCCACGCGGGATGTTTCAAGTGTGCGATATGTGGGACCAAGTTGACACTCAAGACGTATTATAATAATCAGCATACAATCAACGACAAGGAAGTGTACTGCAGCAGTCACGTACCGAAACCAGGGCCTGGAACGCTCGATGGCTCCAGCGTGGGAATCAGGAGCGCTCTCAATGTGCCCAGGAGTGGATACGTGAATGAACAGATCAGAGCGGGAGGCTCCCCGAGGGGCCTCTATCCGGCTAGGTATGCATGCATCCGAGTTAGAAAGTGCTTCACCTTTTCTCGTCAGCGTCCAAATTGTTTCCCCGACTTATTTTTACTGACGACAAAATATAAATCAAGTTGAATCAACCTGTAACTTACTCATTAAAGAACATTGTTTTGCAAAAAATTGTTGAAACATTTTTTGAATAACAAAATAATACAGTAATTGTTTATAAATACCCAAGTAAAAATTTATATGAACATAAATGGCACATATATGGTTCCATATTTGTGACATATATGGTCCATTTATGCGGCACATATGGGTCCATATATGTGGCATTTATGTCTCATAAATGGGCTTATATATGGGCCATATATGTATTTAAATATAAAAGTCCCATTTATGTTCTATAATATATACATTTTTATTTGGGAAATCGATTAAAAAAAAGTTAAAAAAATTGTTTAATTATTTGACAAAAGTTATTTTACACGACGAATATTTGAGAAAAAACCAAAAAGGATGTGAGTACCTGATTATTTTTAACGCGAAAAGTCGTTACTTCAGTTAGAAAGAAAAAAGAACACAGGGAAAGTAAAACTCGCGAAGCATAAAAAGATAATTTTTATACTTTACATTCATGTACAATTTGTGTTTCATAAAAGTTACACATGAATGGTCGGAACCGTTAGAAAAGATTGTTGACGAGAAAGTCAAATGTCAATATGACGTTTGCAAGCCAATTGACCTTGTTGACGCGCGATTAAAATGAGGATACAAATTGTCTGTTTAGCAGCTACGCCGAGGATACGAATCATGGGAGGTACCAAAACGGGCATGGCTCATCGCCAATGAGCAACTCGTCTCATCGCGATTCTCACGCAAATCACGGCATATCTTCGTCCAACAATCATCACAATTTCTCCAACGATGGATATCAGTACGGAAGGTTTGACGCAAGTGCGCTGCACATTGCACACGCACTTAAACAAACGGAAATACAGAAAGGTTACGCCAAGGCCCGAGAGAAGCCCATTGATTTTTACTTGGTAAGTCATAACAGTTCCTTTTACACCTCGCGTTATATTGTGCAAACTAGTACAACGCTCGGTTCAAAAATTAGAAACGTTTCTACAATTAGAAACGATTTTCTAACTGCTTATCTTTCCGTATTATGATTCTAAATATCGTAAATTTTTGTTTTCAAAAAAAAAAACCGTCAAAATGTACTTGCATACAATTATTTATTTTAATATTCAAGCGAATTATTTTCTTTTTAATTTTTGTCCGTTTGAGACAAATGAAATGAAATTAGTTGCTTTGAATTGAACGAACGAAATAAAAAATATATAATACCCGAGAACATTTTAATTTGTAATCAAATGCTTATTAGTTGATGAGTTTAATTTATTCATTATTATTTATGCGATGAGCTCCGTACGAATAACCCAACCGCAAAACCAACGTGTGCGCAGACGATTTCAAATTCCTGGGCTTTCTATTGTGCATTGATAAGTAAATTAATAATTAATGAATTAACACTTTTTACCATTGAATAAAACTAAAAACCTTTTTACTATTTGTGCGCATCACTTTCTACTATTGAATAAATATAAATCCTTGTCTGTGCATCAATTAGACGTCTGTCATACGAAACTATCACTTTTCCGTCATTTTTCATCCAAACTCCAAGTTACACGGGTTGTAAATATTGACCCCTCATGAATTTGTAATTTTTTTCAAGCCATCCCAGTGTTCTAATCTTGAGTTAAAAATATAAACTTATTTTAAAGAAATTTATAAAAAGATGAAAATGTTTGATTGTCATTGAATCTCATCGTTATTTTTATAATTAACAATATAGTCCTGTGTATATGATTGGTTGCGATAGGGTTCATACCGTATACGTGCGCTTCGCCGCTCGTCATGCCCCAATTCTTAGTTGCCGCGCGCGTATCAAAATTACAATACGCTTAACGATTTCCATCTCACGCGTTACATGCAAGTGAATCAAACAAAGTGTGATTAAAGCTTATCTCTCGTGTGCCAGAGAGAGAGACTTTCTAAGATTAAATTTTACCCGGTTTAATGATAATGCACAAATTAACAATTTCCTACGTGAAATTTACAATACAAAATTTACATTTTTCGTTCCTGTTTTTTCTTTTTCTTTATTTTTGTTTTGTTTTTTGTTTCTTTTTTTAATGTTATAATTAAGTTTAAATAGTGACGATTTGGAGAAAACCTGACTTACTTTAAGTATGAAATTTGAACAAAATGGTTTATATATACTATGCACACAATGCGCGACTTTTCGTATTGTGAAATCGCGCAAGACGCGGGTGTTCTTTTTTCCCTCGTGCCACATGCTTTTGAATCATTTCCGCTTACGGTACTTGACGACTAATTAGAACATTATTGCCGCGACCAAGCTCAACAATGTGCTCTCACGTTTTGTGAATCGCGAGCGCTCATCCCGTCGCAGAGACAAACGGCCCATCTTTTCAATTACCCTCAAATTGATAGATTTAGTCATATTGTATGTAGGTAAACCTGATTATTTATTTATTTTGTTGAATCATTGCATAAATTACATATTAAATTACATAAAGAGCTGTACTCTGTAATTATCAATTTTTTATCGGATTTCACATCAAATTACATAAAGTATAATCGATTTCTTTTCCGGTTTTGTATTTTGTTACAATATGATTTAAATCTTTTTTTTTTTTAATTAAGGACACGTGAAAGTCAAAATGCTGTATTCTCAATTTGTTTTAATTAAGGGGCAATAAACGCCTAGAAAACGGCAACAATTTTTTCTGATGATACGAAAATTAATGTAATATTTATGACAAAAATATATTTCTAAAACTCTTTTTATAATAAAAAAAATAAACAATGAGAATTTATAAGTTAGGTTTTTAATCGTAGATAATTTAAGGTCGTGGAGTTTTCTCGAGATCTGCAGAACCGATTTCTTTCAAATTTTCAGGGCTTCTTTAAAATACGCATCTTATGGAATTGGGACAATAAAGACATTCTTAAATGTCTTTAAAANNNTAAGAATCTATCAACAATCTACTAATATTCGTAATAATCTTCTATTTAATCTTCTAAAAAATGTTTGTATGCAAAAAATTGAATATATGTTTTAATGGTCATAAAATTGGTCATAAAATATTGTTATTAACATTTTACAAAATGAGGAATAAACAATTTTAAGAACTGCAATTAATTGTAATTTGAACAATACCGTTTTGACTATCTCACTGGAACCAACTTTATTCACATTGAAATATCTATTTAAAACTGTTTTTCAATTTCTTCAAAAACAGTTAAAAATGAAAATGAAATTTATATATTTTCAGTCATTTTTCACTTTCATATCTCTTCAAATTGAATTTTTATTTCAAAATCCCTATTAAGAAAGTTGAATAAAGAAAAAAAAAGAGAAAAAAAAATATAAGTAGAGACGGGCTCGCTAAATGAGTATTATGAAAAATCAAGCTGGAAACTGTTTCAGCGCAATAAGGTCAATTGCAAATATAATGCATGGTTTGTTATCTCAAGCGGAAATCATATTGCATTATACCATATGCGATAAAAGTTGAAAATTCATCAACAATGAAAAAGATACCACTCTTTGAGCTATTTTGTTTTTTTTTTTTCAGGACCGTGACGAGCAGACGCGGTTGGAAATGAAGCACCGCAAGGAAGAGGACGACCTGTACAGAAAGTTCGCACACCACCGGGAGGAAGAGGACCGAAGGATCCGGGAGGAATTTCGGGTGAGTGAAAAGATGAATTCGATTCACCTGCTACTACCAGGGTTGTATGATGGATGATAAAATAACTGGAGGGTGAATTTAAACAGGACGAATGGGAAAAAGAGCTGGAACAATTGTCAGAGAGGTGGGAACGCGAGAGAGGGCTGAAAGGTCGCACGCAGCAATTCCAACAGGAAAAGGATGATCTTGAGAAGAATATGACACTGCGCAGAGACAAAAAGAAGGAGAGCCTGACGAGAAGGATCATGGAACATGAGAGGTATATTAGATTCA
>JAPYZS010002996.1:370-11508 GCA_030522925.1 Trissolcus japonicus
CGGTATATGATAACATACGTATTTATGACAATTGAATCCTAATTGGAAACAGCGGGGACAGCGATCGACAGCAAGTGTCGATACCATGTTATTGGATATCGATGAGAACCAGTCGGTAAGGCAGAGCGCGAACCCACGCATGAACCTGTCGTCGATGGCGAAAAAGCTGAGCTACTTTGAGGGCAAAAGCGAGACCTGTGACAACTGGGTGAAGAGACTTTGTTTCGTGAGAGACGCGTTTAACCTCGATGACAACCATGCCAAAATTCTGCTCAGCATGCGTCTGCGGGGGCGAGCACTCGATTGGCTACATTCACGTCTCGAATTTGCCAATCTGACGTTCGACACACTGCTTGCCGAATTGATGTTCGCGCACCGGCTGAGCAGACTGTCAGCAAGGAAGAGTTTCCAGGACCGAGTGTGGCAAGTCACCGAATCTTTTCGTGAGTACGCTCACGAGAAGATCATCCTGGGAAACGCCGTCCCGATCGAGGACGACGAAGAACTTTTGGAGTACGTGATCGACGGCATCCCTGACGCGGCATTGCGTGACCACGCACACATACAGCGCTTCGATTCGCTCGAGGCCCTGCTGCAAGCGTTTTCAAAAGTCACCTTGAAAACAAGAGCAGCACCGGCACAACCAGCGACGGCTAGGACGTTCCAGAGGAGCCGCGGTAGCAGTCAACGGTTCGGCGAGCAGCATGCAGCAGACAACGAGCAACTGCGCGGCGGACAACAACAGCAGACCAGTGTGGTGAGAAGGTGCTATACGTGTTTGTCGGATACACATATCCGATCAGAGTGCCCAAAAAGAAAATGTTTTGTGTGCAACGAAAGTGGCCATAAGGCGATGATGTGTCCGAAAAAGAACGCGTTAGTGCCCGAGACCCGTGCAATTACGGAGTGTGAGAATGGAAAGTTTGTCACCGCGGTTATGTTGAATGGACGAAGAATGCCGGCACTGATCGACACCGGCAGTGACATCTCGCTACTGTCTCAGAGTGAATTTGACAAGCTAGAGTCACTGGTATTCGGGGGGCCGAGAATATGTTTTCGAGGCGTAACTGATGAATTGATCACCACTTCAGGTGAGGGAGGCTCGTTTTTGCGAACGGTGAAATTGTTTGTGTCGGGCAACGAGATCAATTTGTTACCGAAGCACGCTCAGCTTCCTTGTACGAAATGTGATACGTCTGTACCTGAAGTTTTCGCGATTGATGCAAGCGTTTTAACTGAAGAAAACGTAAACATGGAATGTAAATTGACCGCCGAGCAAAGAGAAAATGTACAAAAGATGGTAAGAGAGTACAGTCTGCGTGAATCATGTGACGTCGGCGTTTCGATGAAAGTTGTGATGAAAAGTGACAAGCCGATTCATCAACACGCGAGGCGGTTGTCTGCGTATGAGAGGGAGATTGTAAACAAACAAGTTGATGAGTGGCTGGAAAAAGAAATTGTGAGACGTTTATGTCAGAATATGCTAATCCGGTAGTATTAGTGAAGAAAAAGGATAAGACGTACAGGCTGTGTGTAGATTATAGAGAGTTGAACAAAGAGGTAGTTAGAGATAGATACCCGCTTCCCTTGATCGATGATGTATTAGACGCGCTGCAGGGAGCGAAAGTAATTAGTACACTTGATTTGGAAAACGTTTTTTTTTCTTGTTTTTGTAGACGAAGATAGTCGCAAGTACCTTGCTTTCATGACCCCAGATGGTCAATTCGAGTTTGTCCGCGTACCTTTCGGTTTTTGCAACTCGCCCGCAGTTTTCCAGCGGTACATTAACGTAATTTTTCGGGATTTGACTAGACAAGGCATCGTCGTGGTGTACATGGACGATTTGATTATACTAGCTGAGAACGTGGAGCAAGGTATCGAAAGGTTGGCAATAGTGTTGAGAGTGGCGGAGAATGCAGGTTTGCGTGTGAAATGGAAAAAATGCAAATTCTTGTGTACAAGATTGGAGTTTGCTGGAACCGTTATTGAAAACGGACAGATCAGTCCTTCTCCGAACAAAATTAACGCTGTATCTCATTTTCCAGAACCGAACTGTGTAAAGAGACTGCAAAGCTTCCTGGGATTGACCGGCTATTTTCGGAAATATATTCAGGGGTACTCGTCGGTGGCTCTACCTTTGACTGACTTGCTGCGTGATGACCGCAAATTTGTGTTTGGGGCTGATCAACATCAGGCGTTCCGAGAACTCAAGACGAGGTTGGTGCTGAGTCCGGTGCCGGCGCTATATCGGGTGGGAGCAGAGACGGAGCTGCACACCGATGCCTCCAAGTTTGGGTTGGGCGCAATCCTCATGCAGCGGAGCGTGGACGACGGCAGGTGACATCCAGTGTACTATGCAAGCAAGAAGACATCACCCGAAGAAGAAAAGTACACCAGCTACGAGCTAGAGGTCCTCGCCATCGTGAAGGCGCTCAAGAAATTTAGGGTGTACCTGCTGGGTATCCCCTTCAATATCGTCACCGACTGCCGAGCCTTCACGCTGACCATGAAAAAGAAAGACCTGTACGTGAGGGTGGCGCGGTGGGCCGTGGCACTTGAAGAGTTCGAGTATGAGATCGAGCACCGACCTGGAAAGAACCTCCACACGTAGATGCCCCGAGTCGAAACCCAGTGTGCGAGGTGATGGGCATAGACGAAATACCCGATGGCTTCCTACCGCGACTGCGCAAAGCCCAGCGAGAAGACCCACAAGTACAGCGTATGATGGCCGAGCTGGAGAAGGGACCGACTCCTGGATACCTGGTGAGAGGACGCCTACTGTATCGAGAGGACGCTCGAAATAATCGGTTGGTCGTTCCTGGATCACTCCAGGTATCGATTATTCGAAAGGTTCATGAGAACGGTCATTTGTCGACGACGAAAGTGGAGGCGATGGTACGATGCGATTATTGGATTCTCAACCTGGCCAGCAAGGTGGAGAAAGTCGTCAGAAATTGCGTCGTTTGCATCACGGCGGAGAGGAAGATGGGCAAGCAGGACGGGTGGCTGAACTCCATCGATAAGGGGTCCATTCCTTTTGACACTTATCACATCGACCACCTGGGGCCACTGGCGTCGACCGCGAAAAACTATAAACACCTGCTGGTAGTGGTCGACGCTTTCTCCAAGTTCACCTGGCTTTATCCCACGAAATCTACGGGAACTGCCGAGGTGCTGGACCGGTTGGGCAAGCAGGCTGCGGTCTTCGGAAACCCGAGGCGCATGATCTCTGACCGGGGAACAGCGTACACATCCAACGAGTTTCGAGAGTACTGCAAGGCTGAGGGCATCGAGCACCAGCTGATCACCACCGGCATCCCCAGAGCCAACGGGCAGGTGGAGAGGGTCAACCGAACCGTCATCCCGTTGTTGACAAAGCTGAGCGCTGGAAAACTCGAGCAGTGGTATCGACATGTCAACGAGGCACAGCGAGCTCTCAACAGCGTCCTCCACCGTAGTGTGAGGACATCACCGTTTGAAGTGCTCTTGGGCGTACCACCGAGGATGAAAAACACCTTGCAGATAGTGGAGATGATCGAAAAAGAGCTGGTTCGGGAATTCGGCGAACAGAGAGACGAAATCAGAGAGAGAGCAGCCGCGCAGATAGCAAAAGTTCAGGAGGAGAACCGAAAGGGATACAACAAGAAGAGAAAAGAGGCGAAGTACCAGAAAGGCGACCTCGTCGCTGTCCGTCGAACCCAGCTGGGGCCAGGTTTGAAACTTCGTTTCAAGTTTCTGGGCCCGTACGAAGTCATCAAGGTTTCGGGGCACGACCGGTACGAGGTTGAGAAAGTGGGCCACTGTGAGGGACTGTTGAGAACCACCACGGCTGCCGACTCCATGAAGCTGTGGACATTCGAAGAAGAAGACGAAGAAATAGAGGGAGACCTGTTCGAGGACGAGCAGACTTACAGGACGGCCGAATGTGGGATGCCGGAATTGAGGGAGGGGATTTCCAAAATGACTGATGGGTAGGGCGCGTGTGATGAGCGAGTCAGTCGAAAACGAGCCACTCACGAAAAACCCGACCTTTTAATATTGTAAATTTTGACGAATAAATAAAGTGTTATTGTGACCGGTTATTGACTGTAATTGACTTTGAACCCGATTATTCACCAAACCACAATTAAAAACCCTTTAAAAAACCCACAGTACCCTATAGCGTGATGTTTTGGAATAAAATTTAACGTATTAGAAAAAAATATACATTTTGTAATTGTTTCAGCCGAAACAAATAGGCACCTTATTAATTTCAATTTAAATAAAATTGCCATGCTTATTAATTAAATACATTTTTTGAATGCATATATCATATGAAAAATGATTTATGACCTAACGGAAATTGGAAAATGCACATCTGGCAAACAACTGAGTTGTACTTTCGGGTTTTTATTATCGTGTTTATCTAAAAAGACAGTTTTTAGTTTTCTTCGATTGAAACATGTCGCGCGGCGATCAAAGTGTTTATTTAGAAAATTGCGCTCGGGCCTTTTCTGTAAAATAATTTATAACTGCGCTTGGGAAAATTTTGGGTAAAATATTTATGATAGGTTTTGAATAGAATTCAAGTGTTGTTTGGACAAGATTTTGAGTAGTTGTAAATCTCTTCGAGTTTTTTTAAGATAAGAATAAGCAAATGGTCAACACTTGCGCTGCGCGCATCACGCTTTGAGCGCACCTAAATAAACAGACGAGTGGACAAAAGGGCCCTGTCTATGACGCACACTGTACCGTTAGAGGAGGTGCATGCGACGGCGGTGACGCTCTCGGCGACGGCGACGCTATCAATATACCGTTACTTGCGTTACACAAGAGAGGAAAAATGGGCTTTTCCGACATCTCCGATTGGAGACGTCTTTTGGGACTTGCGTCCCGTAAATTGGTACCGTTCTGTGCCCTCCTCCCTTTAGGGCGGAGGAACCTTTTACTTAAGCAATGTATCTAACTGAAAATTTAGTCTATGTCCGAGTACGACAACAACCAGTCATCTGAATAAAGTGTAACATAAAATGTTTAATAAACTTGAACGGGGGGTTTGACACCGTCTGAGGTTTTCCTCCCGGGCTGTAGCCCAAATCAGTGGTATTATTTTATTGCACACCTTAAGGAATATTTAATGCCCGACCGCAGAATCGAAACGTCAGTTATTGCCGGAACAGTAATAATAATATATCCTGTTTAAATCGAAGATTATTTAGTAGGTAAAAAATTTAGTCAAGTTTGGGTTTTCGTTTTAATTTTATGATAAATACACGATCACGGTAATAGGTACTAGAGTCACGATAAAGGGTCATTTACCTTAGATTTGATATCACCCAAGTAAAAATTTGAACTAGATTTATGCAAGAAATAGGCTAGAATGTATTGGTTTCTAGCCAGGTTCTGACAAGGGAAACTAGCCAGTAGTCAGTTACAGACCAGTAACGTCACGCTCTGTGTCCCTAGTTTCTAACCAGGTGAACTAGGCAGTTAATAGATAGTATTTTGCGAGATACTGCTCATTATCTGGGTAGAAACTACCCCCAAGATTTGGATTAGATTTAAGCAAGAAACTGGCTAGATTTTATTGGTTTCTGGCCAGATTCTAGCCAGGAAAACTAGCCAGGTACAGGCCAGTAACGTCACGCACTGTGGCCTTAGGTACTAGCCAGGCAAACTAAGCAGGTTCTGGCTAGTATTTTGCCAGAAACTGCTCATTATCTGGGTAGAAACTACTGTCGTCAAAATTAGTTTTTTTATGTTGCTTATTAATTGATATTTAGTAATAATTGTTGCTATAATTTATTTGATTAATTTAATTTGGTAAAATAAATGTTTTTTCAAAAATGATTTATTTTAAATTATTTTATTTTTAAAATGGAAATTCTTTTACTTTATATTAACTAATAAATATAATTATATTTATATTTTAACCATTACAAGAGTTTAAAAATATTTCAAAAATAAAATTTGAAGTTGAACTTCTGTAGGGTCTATTGGACCCCAGAGCTCAACCGAGACTTACCCAGAGTTGTCAGGTCTCTTTTATATGCCTGCAAAAAGTCATAAGGTAAATGTCCCAGTTAGTGACCGTGTACCTATTAGTGACTTTCTGTCATGGAAATTCTAGAATATGGAATTAATATTTTTACATTTTAGTTTTGTTGAGTCTATATTATTTTCTTAGTGCAATTTCTGATAAAATAATTTATTGTCAACTCTGTAGAATTAATTATTAACAAAAACAAGTGGTCACTAATTGGTACATGTCAGTAAGGTTAAGGTGGTCGCTAACTGGGACATTTACCTTATTATTTACGAGAAAAAAAAACAAGTCGGCACAGCACCACCTACCAGCGGAAATGAGAAGTGTGCAGTGTATTTTTTTAAATATAGATTCAGAATATAAATAATTATAAGTAATACATTTTAAATAGAAAAATGATTAACATTTTTTTATTTTTAATATTTTTAATGAAATAAAAAGTTTAAATTAATATAAATAATTAAAAATATAAATCTTGTTAATTGATAATGTTGAATGAATAAACTGAATAAAATCAACTGATGAACATTATTTACAAAATTTCGTTTTATTCGGTTATTTTATACGTAGTATTTGGTTAATTTTTTTTTTATTTTAGAACTGAATTATTTATCCAGTTCTGATAGATTTTTAGATGAAAAAATTATTCTATTTTAACTAGCGAATATTTGTCTAGTAACTGCTAGGTCAGAAACTACCCCAGTAGTTACAAGCCAGATTCTAGACAAAACCTAGCTTATAATAATGGTCAGTTTTTAAATAGTTTTTCCATGACTAGCTAAATCTGACCAGAAACTGCTGGGTCATAAACTGCCCCAGTAATTTCAAGCCAGTTTCTAGCTAGTAACTGGCCAAATTTTCATGGGCCAGTCTTACTGGCTTAAATCTGGCCAATATCTATTTTGCTCTAGGCGAAAACTGGCCGAATTTTTACTTGGGTTATTGAAAGCTGTAATTTGTGAACAACATCTTACATATAAAAAGAAATCAAAATTATATTAACATCCGTTCATATAATTAGGTCGGGTAAAGAGTCGAGATTATGCGGATCAAAGGTCAAATATTTTTGTCTAAATTTGCTGAATGTATGTATGTACAACGAATTTAGACGAAAATATTTGACGACATATAGGGCACTGTGCAAAATAATGGATAGAAAATTTTCTACAATGAAGGTTACAGATCGAAAATTTTCTGAAGGAGTCCAACGATAGTAAATCATGTTGATTACATGAAGCAAATTGAAAGTTAAGATTCTCTTGAAGCAGAAGAGAATGTCTAGTGTAAAATGAAGTGTGTCAATGAAGTGACAATAAAAAGAGTGCAAAGTGTAGAAAAGCTACAATTTCAAGTCTGCTTTTCGCTCGAGATCACTCTGGCGTAGCGATTCGTTATGCGCAGGTATAATTTTTTTTTCAATAATCATGAGCCAATCAAGGAAAGGGCCAGTCTAACGTCTCGGTCCTACTTGCATTTGTTTTGGTGTCCGTTTGTATCACATATATCAAAGTCAAAGCGGACAGGATTAAATAAAACAAAAAACACATTCTTAGTGTTTAAACGGTGTTTCTTTTTTATTTAAAGTTTTTTTTTAAACAATTTTTAAATTTAAACATTTTGAAAAATTAAAACACTCGAAGGTTGTAAATTTGATTTTACATTTGGAGGTTAAACGTTTTGAAATGAAACACCCTTATAGATTAAAATATTTGGATAAAACGTTTGGTAAGTGTTTTAAAACTTTACCCTAAAATGTTTTAATTTAAAACACTTTTTTTGCAGTGTACAAACTTGATAACCATCAACTATTTTTGACAATCGCCAGGACCACCCCGAATCTCTTCGTCTCGATGTGTATAAAGTATTCCGGGACGAACTGGGGGAGTCGTTTTAAAATGTCAAGTTGAAAAATTTCCAGCACATCAAAAATAACCCCATCCCCAAACATAGGCAGCGTATAACGGAATTGCGTTAGTGATCGATTCAAACAGACGGGTTGCACAATCCCACAACTTAGATTTAATTCCCTCCAACAAAGAAATAATAATAGCTGGAGATGACAGTTTAGAGAAGACCGTCATTTTTTCCGATGCATAAAATAAGAAAATGACTCCAAAATAAGCATAGCTATTATCAACATTATAATAACTGTTTAAGAAATTATTCTATAACCTCAGTTCCTGAAATATTAAGGTGATATGACAGACTGGCCTGATTATAAAAAAGAGTTGTGGTCAGGGAGTCATGAAAAATTGTTTTTATTTTAAATTTTTACTAGATTAATTAAAGAATACTGAATTGCAAAAATTGTTGGTTGACCCTCAGCCATGAGACATACCCATTTGAAAAGTGATATTCACTCAAAAAAAATTATGTGAAAAATAATTATTGAAAAAATTATTCTCAATTTCATTCAAAAACAATAACTAAACAATTCACTCGCAGAAAGAATTTTGTTGAACCTATTAAATTTTATTTGATTTAAATAAACTTTATTTAAAATTTTAATAAAGAAGACAAAATTTTTTTCTGAGTATTAAGTCAATCCAAAGATAGTTGCAACCTAACAAAATAATCACCAAACAAATAAACCGTTGATTGCGAAAAATTTGGTTGCAAACTTATAAAAATAATACAACCGAATGGTTAAAATTAATTCCAATTATAGTACAAAGCAAGAAAACCAGAAAAAGAATTCGATCGAAGGAAACTTTATAGAAAGTGTTAAAATATAACTTCGGTCATTTTCATCCGGTTTAAGATTCTAAAAAAGGTTTTTGTAGGAGAAAGTTGATATTTTCATCCTTGAAATTTCACTTTTAGAAAATTCAATTTCGTAGAACGCATGCAAAACGGGTTAGAAATATGACAAAAATGCTTACATACTATATCAATAGATTATGATATGTTATGCGTTCAACGAACACTGTGTGTTCTTAGGGGTTTGCTATGAATTATGGTCAGGGTTATAGGTTTTGTTGTATCGCCTATCAACAGAGATAAAACAGTTTAATGATGCGATGGAATAGATATCCGTCCCACTATGTATGTGTAGGGTTAGTGATCTACAAAAATTTAGTTAAATAATCTTGATTCATTTGAAAGATTTCACTGTAATATCACATAAGAAAGAGAATTCCTCACTATTATTATAACTCATTGAAGTCCTTGAATTTCATTTAAATTTAGTCCTACACCTCATCACAACCAGACATGTCAATTAAAATGGGCATCTTAATTAGAGCACATGGTCAATTAATAATCAAATGAAAAAAAAAAAAGATTTTGCTTCGTTTGTTGACTTTGCACATTTTATAAACAATGCAAATAAAGTTTTTCCACATGGGGTGTATTTTATGCAATGAAGCATTATAGGATGCTTTAATACACAGACATTTGCGATTCACGTTGATTTTACTTCATTTTCTGGTATTTTAGATCATAATTGTTTCCTACAAACAATGAAGTAACTTTATTAAGGGGACTGAGAAACCTCGAACGTCATATCTCTTCATTTATCGAATTAGGTCCTTTAATGCTACTGATTGTGTTTTCATACAAACTTGTTCATTGACCATATACGTTTACGAATGTTGATATTGCATTTGACTGGATGTACCAAAGCTCACATTTAAGAGCATTAACAAGTGACAGTGCTGCATTCGACAGTTCTGGAACGTTTGTTTGCCATAACTAGATGAGATCCCTTTGTATTAGTATGCAACAACCGCGTCTAATTACTGGAATGGAATACTTGAACTTGAAACGCGAAACAAAATGATTGGAAACCAATTGTGCAATTGAACGTAATGGTATTTGTATATCATTAAGAATTCACATGTTTGACTGCATTTTTGAAAAGTAAACACTGCAAAAAAATGCGTTTTAAAATAAATCACTTTTGAAATAAAACAGAAAAGCCATTTCAACATTAAGTATGTCTTTTTTGTTTCAATTTAACACACATAATTACTAGCTGATTTCTGATTGTTGCCGAGTAATTGTTGAGTTTGAATGAATCCACGAAAACCGATACGAATCAGTATATTAGTAATTATTATTAGATTCATGCACAGTAGAACAAACAATTCAAAATTAGAGAATTTTAGCTGCAATTTGTGAATAGTCATCCCGGATTTGAATCGTTTATCCAAACTGTTATTTATTAATTTATGGCTTTTGTATCAATATATTGTATATAATGTGATGGCCTCGAATCAAAGCACTTAATTATCGTTGAATCAACACATGTTGTGCAAACACACATTTTATTATATTTTGAGGATTAATGAAATGATCTCGAAATGCAGTAATGACAGTTACTGCTGATTACAAATTGCAGTTTTGAATCCATATTATGTACACGGCGAGAAAATTTCGAATGAAAATTATAAAAAAAAGATTTTATCGAACTTTTTATACAGTGGCGATAGAATCAAAATTTAGTGTAAATTACTAAACGCTTCTGCAATTTTTAACTTAATAAATGTTCATTTTAATTGTTCATACTTTCTCTGTTGTATGTTCTGAATTTTTATCTAATTATATTCTTTTAATATATTTCAGTATTAGAATTTTTTATTTCTCTGTCGATGTTGTCTATTTTAATAATTTTATAAACAATTGAAATCGAAACTAGTTGTGTCGCTAGTCGCCTCAATTTACAATTTGATGATTAACATTGATTATTGAAAAAAAATATACAAATATCTATACCGTTCTATTCTTATGGCGAACATTATTATTTTTCGCGTAACAAAGTAATATTTCATTTAAAAACTGCAATTTGTACAATGTAAAGTGCAGCTTAAAGAAAATCTCAGAGTAGTTTCTAGATTTATAAGACGAACTATCATTCCTGAATCTAGTTTCTACTTTGAATTGGTACCGTTAGAACTTTAATAGGTTCTCATTTTGAAAGCTTTGACTGGTTACTGATGACATTGCCTGATTAGATTTGAATTATTGGTTCTCTAGTTCAACTTTTTAATGATCTTACTCTAGCATTGTCTTCGATATATACAATGAGTATGAGATAATTTATATATTGATCATCTTATGTAAGAATATATACCTGAACATATATGTCACATCCCACGCGGACAAAAATATT
>JAPYZS010002997.1:0-13493 GCA_030522925.1 Trissolcus japonicus
ATAAATTTTATCGAAAAATATACATTATATATACAATAAATATAAATTCGACATATATTTGCACGTATATTTTTGTCCCTGTGGGTTGTCAACATATATGTTGCCTATATGTTTTGCTTTACATATGTTACATGCATGTTTATTTTTACCTGGCATAGTAATGACAAAATATTACTTCATTAATATCATTCAGGAGTTATCAGTTGATGACTACAAATCTTTATTCAGTATACATAATTTACTCCATCCCTTCGAATCAAGAAAAGAAAAAATACGTGATAGTCCGTAATCCGATTTAAATTAATGAGACGATTTTATTACATAATTGATATTTCCAGAATCACAGAATTCGTTTCTGAAATATTATTCAATCTATATGTTTTCAATAAAGTGATTATTTCTTAATGTAATTAAGAAATCACACTACAAAATTAAATTAAAAATTTCATAAGATTAAATCAAATTAAATATTAAAAATAAAATTCTATAATAATAGTACTATAAGATTTTTACTTTCAGATAGTTATTTATGCGTTTTCAATTAACATATGCTATTGCAAAATAATAAAAAAATTATTATAGAAAAGCTTGATTTGAACTGAAATTTAAATTGAATCAAAAAATTAATTGTACTGTATTTGTAGTTATACATGTCGGCATAACGTATATGAAAATTAAATTCGAGAGAGATTCGTCTATTTTTACGTAAAAAATATCAACTTTAAATTTTCCAATAACGGAAACGACTGTACATGAGTACCTGTATCTGATTTTCTGAAAATCGAAAACTCTTACAACCTGAACGTCGTAAAAAGAGAAGCAGTAAAAATTTAGCGTCACTTCAGTACGCCGTACAAAAAATTAATTAAAATTCGAAGTGTTTATCGTGTCGTGAAAATTGCCAAGAAAAATTGACCTAACGGAAGAGCTGATGGATGCGAAACAAATGGACAGTTCAGAGATTTGTTTTCATAATTACCAATGTATATTTATTTATACGCTTCAAGTGGTGCGTGAACAAATATAGAACTGAAAATGCAAAGTGAGAGAGAGGCGCGAAATAGTCACGTGATGGTATTAAGCTTTCGTTTTGCAAAAGATCGCGTGTCACAAATTACGAACATCCGCGAAGCTCTGGCAAATCGATTTTCATTCAACCAATACACGTGCAATAATTGTGAACTGCGATGCCGAGCGTCATGTACCCGTAATTCTAAATCAAACAATTCTGACAAATTCGAGGTACACGTGAATCGTGCGAGTTGCACCAACTTGCGCGCACGTTGATGCTTAATAACATTCTTCAAGAATTTCGGTAGTACGTAAAACAATTTCTCATTATCTAGTTGGCGTAGCCAATTAGCAGTCGTGTTCAAAACACAAGAGAATTTTTTTACACTTTTAAAATTGCTTTGTAATGCACTTAATTATTCTGTCAACTTTATCGTGTTTGGAACTTCTTGGTTAATAGTATGCCACTGATACAGTGGCACGATACATTTTATGTTGCTTGTGGGAAACAGGTGTTATTAATTCAATTCATTACAACACACATTGATTATAATCTTTATTATCAAATATTCAATAAGGATTAAAAATATTAATTGAACCTACCTTCTTAAGAAGCTTGGGAAAAACGATTAGGTCTGATCAATCAGCGACTTGCAAATATTCCAGTTAAAAATTTATATAGGGTGATTTTTTTTCTAAGATATTCGACCGTTTCGGGACATATGACTTCATAAATAGGACATATCCCTGGTAAGAAAGAAAAACTATATTACTCACGAATTAAAAAAACTCAATGAACTCCAAAATAAAATGTTGACATTTAACAAAACGTCATAATATCCAACCAGCAGTATGAATTAATACTGGGTTAAACCTCAGTAAAAACTGAAATTAAATACAAATTCACACGACTACGAAGAAAATACAATATTACATTTTCCATTAACTGAATAAACTTCGATACTACCTCTAACAGG
This sequence comes from Trissolcus japonicus, assembly GCA_030522925.1. Taxonomy (NCBI): domain Eukaryota; kingdom Metazoa; phylum Arthropoda; class Insecta; order Hymenoptera; family Scelionidae; genus Trissolcus; species Trissolcus japonicus. The sequence goes on from JAPYZS010002997.1 coordinate 1,989, forward strand.
AATTAGAAACGAACAATAATTATTCGTTTCCATAATTCCTATTCGCAAACATAACTACGGTTTTTATACACAATTCGTACACAACATTTCCGAATAAAACTCATACCGGCCTGATTTCTTATATAAAATGACTCATAATAGTTTTTCTCTGGTATTCGAGTTCTAATTACGATTAGAATTAGAAGATTAAGTTTTGAACTGGTCGGAGATTTCATCAAGTTGAGTGAGATTTTAGGGGGTTCCAACGAAGATTTCTTAACCTAGGCCTCCTGATGGTTTTTGCTATGTTAAGTATGTCCGAAAGTCAGGCCAAAACATTTTGGGATGAACCTTCGAATTCGGTGCGAATCACCTGAGCCAGAAGAGCCTCCGGATACTCGGTAGGCTTTTGCTTCTGATACAATTTTTTTACACCTCGTCCGAAATTGGTCCATGCGAATATTCAGATTCCTCGGACCTTGATAGAAGGTGATGCGAGAACCTTCGTGCTTGGTTAAAGCTCGTGCATCGCGCTCATCTTGACTGCGGCAAATCCAATAGGCCTGTTTTGTGATAGTACCGTTAGATTTTGTGTAAAAGAAATAATCAATATGTAAAAAAATGTTTTTCCGCATAGGAATTAATTCCACTGTTTTGTAGTGTGACATTATACATTTATTTGACACGGTGAATTTCGATCCGACTATGACAACGGTGAATTGGGAAATGTCAAAGTTGGTTGACAATATCATAGGTTGGTTAGGCGACAAGTGACAATTTGACAAGTGACATATATGCTACATTTCCATTTCCATTTTAATATGGCCCATATATGGTACTCATTTATGGTTCATAAATGGTGCCACATATAAATTTTTACTTGGGTTATAAGATTTTTTTAGATATAATAGACATTATGGATTAGACATTGTGATCCCTTCTTATATCGACGATATCGTTGATGATTTCAAGAAAGGCACTTTAAGGGGATGGCTTAAGCCTCGTGATACCTTCAAAACGAGTTTAGTTTGTGAGCCAACATTTGATAAATTGTTACAACAAAAAACATCAGCAGGTTCTATTCATAACAAAGAATCTGCTGATATGTTTTTTCTGGTAAGAAATTATAAAATGTTGGCTCACAAACTAAACTAGCTTTGAAGGTATCAGAAGGCTTGAGCACTTCCCGTAAGATTATCAATTTACTGATAGATACTTTCTATAGATGTCCGAAAAGATGTGACATTATAATATATACATATAAGCTTGTCTGTAGATTCCACTTTATTACATCTGTGGCTTCCTGGAATAAAAAGATAAGTCCATTTTCAGAAAAAACTGAGTTTTTGGTGCCTTCCGAGGCCAAATCTTATGTACTTCAAATAGAACATTGTTGTAAAATAAAAATTGAGCAGTTTGTTAGTGTAATAAACATTAGACTAATAAGAAAAAATAACGTGATTCCAGAAATAATAAGACAAGTCAATTATTTAATGATTATATAGAAATTGACTATATATAAGGTAATGTATTCAGTTTAGCGACATGGAATAGTTCGGAAAGAAACAATTAAAAAAACAATACAAAATAAACGATTATAATTTTCAAATAATGATAATTTGAAATAAAATTAACATGTTTATAAGATTCATTTTTATAAATGAAATCTTGAAACACCATAAAAACCCTACATACGATTTTCCAGAGATTCAATATAAAAATTTAAATGTTAATAACTCGAACATTCAAAAAATGGACTTATCTTGTTATTTCCAGAAGCCACAGACATAACGTGCGTGGTAAGGATATTCTACTATTGTTGTCCACGAGCAGCAAACCATCATCCGTACGCAGAAGTACTGAGGAGATGCTCAGGATTCGTCAAAACACTCTCGTGTAAAAACACTCTCATTTGTAGTTAATGTGTGCAAGGTCACAGAACACCGTATTTTCGAGTGCTTGATGCTTGAATTGATTCATCGATAGTTCAATGCCATATAACGGGTAAAGTTTGATGAAAATTACATGCCGACAACATGCCCAAATCATCCATAAGTCTAGCGTTACTGTGAAAATCCAAAGTTATATTCATATCTCCAAGAGCAGGCTTCTGCATCTGCAATTCTTGAAGATGTTACTGCTACAGCTCTATCACCATGTCTTCGACAAAGCAAATTATGTGAATACGATGTGCCTGTCTTACCGGATGCATTCAGTAATGAGACAACAGATTCTTAAAGATGCAAATTCTATTACACTGTATCATAAAATTGCCGTTGATGAACAGTTTAAAAAAGCAACATTTACGACCTTCAATCAGTGCAACCTCTGTACCATATTGTAGTTGACAAAAGATGGTAAACCATAATCTTGCACATGACAACCTGCCAAAAAAATCAAATATAATGATTGATGGGGTCATCTGTCGGTCGTTTACCTCAAATATAGTCTTGTTCATATACCTTTGTTATAACTGCAGATGTAACACATGAATTATTTCAAAAAACTGTAATGTTACCCATAAAGTTACTCATGAAGTAGATTTTCAAGTGATTGTGGTTAGAGTACAGGAAGAAGAGAACCGATACAATGTATATTTTTATCCGTGCACCGTAAGGGTAGAAAAAATCAAAGCAAAAGCAATACAATTAATATATTGGGAATATACAGTGTGTGTTCCAGACCACCCGTACCACCTCAAAGGGTAAGTAAACGTTAAAGTGGTACGAGTGGTCTGGAACACCCTGTATAATTCTGTGGTTGGCAGGAAAAACGAGGTAAGTATATACGGAATCCTTATACAGTTACCTCGTTTTTCCTGTAAGCCACAGAATTGGTCAATTAATTGATATTCAAACTTTAAAAATTAATTCATAAATCAATCAAACGCTATTGTCAATTCATTAAATGTACCAATTATTGACCAAGAAATTTATTGATTAATCCAGAAATTTTTTTTGTAAATATATTGAAAAGTATTTTTAATTTTATTTAAGTGAAATGGACTGACAGTATTACTGGGAATTGTTAAGGTTAGTCTGCGTATCTTATCATTTACATATTCATTATTAAACATTTGAAATTGTGAGTTAGAATTCGCATCAAAACGCATCAATTTACTAATGATTATTGATATTTTGTTACACGCTTCAGTAACTTATCACGAACGAATCACATTTCAACCACGCGAGTTACAAAGAGTTTTATCCAATGAATTTTATCAAGTATCTGTAGGTACAAAATATAATCACTTGGCAGCGCTGCATTGATATAAATGAATGCAGGGTCTATCAGATCCGAAAACCAGTTGAAATATGCCATAGATAGCGATAGTTAAAATAACAGTTTTCATAAGGACCCATGTGGAAATGTCAGACTACGGCTAACCAGTTGCGCCATTCTCCGAAAATGTCATTCGTGCGGCTGAATTCTGCAGAAAACATTATATATTATACGATGTTTTTTATCATGCAATAACTAAACTATCATTTTTACAAAATATACAATAATATATTCATTAATCAATGCCATTGAACTACTACTGATAAAAACTTCCCATGAGGAAAATAATCTGTGGCTGGGTCTATGGGTAAACCTCTGGGATATCTGGCTCATGGTAAAATCTCAATGAACTCTCATAGGTAAAAAAAAGCAATGGAATCGTTTTTTTTTTCAATTGCAATTTTATAACTTTTTAGGTTTTTTTACATTTTTTCCGCGCGGGTTGATTTTTATCAAACAAAAAATGTATTACTAATATTTACCGACAATTTATTAACGAACTGATATTTACCGGATAAAAATTTGTTATGACGTGTTTACTTTATAATTATATGAAATATCAATATTTTCAAAACAGAAGAAAGAAAAGTTCATATAAAAATATGTGTTTTATCAAAATATTTTGTGAAAAATAAATGAAAATTTTAAGCAGGCACGATATGCAATGTATAAACAACAAAAATGATAAAATAACAGGTATAATATTCAAGGTACGTTGTACATCAGTTGAGGTGTTCATAGAAAAAAGAGAACGAGTGTGGTGTGGGTCTATGTTTGTATACTCTGTGAGAGGAGGTGAGTTGGGCCTTCGGCAGCGTGGTCTACTTTGATTGGCTGAATAGAAGTGACGTGTCTTATGGTTACGATGATGATATACAAAACACGTGATTTTAATTTGTTTTTCTATTTTGTTGACAAAAAAATAAATAAGTTTTATAATGTAATAACTCACTGACGGGTGCAGATGAGATAAATCGTGAGATTAAGTGAATACGTTAACAGTTTGTATCAGCATAAGTTGAACAATGTTAATTTTAACACTTGAATGTTATGGTGGCTCTCAGCTCACCTTCAACTAAAAAGGACATTAATTTTGGATACCACACGCAAGAAATATGACAAAATTATAAATAAATGCATCACTTGTGTGAGACATCACAAGACTCTGGAGCATCAGTAGATGGCTCCCTTGCCGGCAGCACGATATTCCAAAGACAAACTTTTCTTATATACTGGGGTAAATTATACTCCAGGCCATGACAGATGCAGAATGCCTCATGAATAGGTTAGAAATCATACAGCCTGGCTAACTGTATTCGTGTGAAGGGACTTATAACCTTTCACCTCCTTTAGAGCTAGACACGAGATCCCCATGAAAATGTACAGCAGTGGTGAGCCCAATTTCCAGGGGGGGCTGCAGCCGAAATCAGAAAAGCCTTTCAGCAAATACGATGATCTTAACCTTCAGAACCCGTTCGAAATAGAAGGACTTAATTGGAGGTTCATACTCCAAGCACCTCATGAAGGAGGCCTCTGGGAAACTGGAGTTTGGGTCGTGGAACATCATCACCGAAGAGTTATGGCACATTCATGCTCATCTAGGAGGAAACGAAAACTAGCATCTGCAGAATGTAATACAAGTTACCGAAAAGTTTAAGTTGTAACGAATTAACACCTTGAACTTTAACGAAACTCAAGGATATTGACTCGGGTGATGCGGGGCAAGATGAATTGCTGTATACTGTCAATGCTTTGACAATAAGAGTGACAACTTAACATTACGACGTTTTTAATTTAACTCTTCGACGCCTCTTACGACGAATATGCCAAATCAAATTGTCGTTGAAAAACATGCCAGTTCAGGTTCTGCGTGAAGACTATGCCAATTCAAAATTACATTTGAATATTATGCCAATTCATTTTTCAGTTATTTTTTCTTAGGGTTTGTAACCGTAACCGCAACTGTAACAGTAATTGCACTCTGTGCGACAAGGACGAGACGGGCTTATTCCTAAAAGAATTAGGCCTATCACTGAGCTACGAGAACTTCCAGTCAAAAAAAGCTCCTTCACGCAAAACATACTGATGCACATCATATAAGCTGTAATGCTCATACCGACAGTCACATCACTTTTTAACGCCTGTCATTTTTGCCGTTTGTATTATTTATCTATTGCTTTAAATGTTTGTTCTTTAATTTTTTAATAATCTATTCTCATTGATGTTCTTGAATATTCGTTACTGCTTGCCCGACTAAAGTCCGCAACTGACTAACTGTGTGCTTTCAGATAAGTATGAATAATGTTATCATCATCTTACCTGCAGATCTTTGATGAAGAAGATTTGACAAAAAGCCACTTAATCCTCCAATTAACGATTATACATGGATGAATTACTGAAAATAGCCGTTCGTTAACTTAATCTTGATCTTTAACATTTTCAAAGTTTGGTTTGTGTTAATTTTTTTTACTAAAATTCATTATCAAACGAAAAGTAAGTTCAAGTTAAAACTTTACACGCAGGTTTTTTGTTCATTAATAATGTACAAAAATCAAACTGACCAAAAATCGTGGTTCTTAATTCACTGGCACAATATGTTGTCTGAAAAACTTCTTTACATGCTGGAGACAACATGCCTAAATGTTCATTCACACAGTCCACAGAGAAAGGTTGAATGCATCCATTGATAATATCTTTCTTTCATCCGAGCGAACAATAGATGGTAAGTATCAGGTTGTCCTGTGCTATCACTGTCTGACAGAAAGCGGGGATTCCAAATGTCTCAAAAAGACTACAAAAGATGTTAGGGTTACTCCATCGTTGTTACTCTCCAACTGGTAATAAACCTCTACCCGGTAGTCCACACCTAATTAGAGGACAAGTTTACCGACAGAGACCGAGTACTTCGAGCAATCTTGGCTTGGACATTTGCAGTTCGCCGCCCTCCGTACCGCTAATATTACGATCGACACCGATAGTGGCGCTCGGTGTTTGCGGATGAGACCCATAAGTCTCATCCATGAGTCGTTTGCTATTCTGGCCACTAAGTCAAGCGGGCGAACAATACTCTAAAGGATGCATAGTCATTCGAATGTATGTGTTTGCCATGGATATTCAACGGGAAAACGTGCAATCATCGAAATCTCTCAATTAATCCGACTCCTAGTTATATCCGAGCCTGCACCTAACGAGGTACGAGATATACCTAGAGTACTAGAGATCTGCCAACCCAACGCCGGCGCATGTCATGAGCCGTAGTCAACTGGAACAGTTCTTTGTAAGCCCGAAGCGTTTATGCAGAAAAGAGCGTTTATGATTTGGTGCGAACATCCGGATCACCGTCTAATCATTGGAACACGCGTGTCTCATAGTTGCAGATCTCAACTGTCACGTGCCTTTTAATCATCATAAACATTGTTCTTCATTTCGCGCCTACAGACTGTTATAGACAGGTGTCAAACGTCGGCCGGGTGTTAAGTTTGCTTTTTGCGAAAGGATTTATGCCTAAACGCACGCCTAGTCATTGGGAGGAATAATCATTAGCACTCATCACAAGTCGGAACATATGTTAAGTCCTATCATAAATCTCACTAGCCAAAGGTCACATTAAACATCTCAAAAACTAACACGTTCGAAAGGCTTTTGAAGACTGAAGGGTATACACAGATAAAAATGAAGCAGTAATTTTTACTAGTTTTCATCTGAATCGTGTAATGGTACTGACTTTACGTGTTATTTCCTAAGAAAGTGATGAAAAAATACTATTCTTCTGGGTAAAAGAAAAAGAGACAATTGAACCTGGAGTTATCAAGTTTATAGATATTGTAGTTGATAATCGTGAGTTTACATTACCGGTGGCGAACTATGGGAACGTGCGATTCAAATAGTGGACAGTGGTCCGAAAGATTGGTCGAACCAATTACCGCGGACGAAGTAAGCGTTGATGAGTCGACAACGACTGCGCAAACGTGTGAATTAGTTGATCTGTTAAATGAGCATCGGGACTGCTTTGCGAAGAACGTCTTGGAGATAGGATGCATGAAAAATTTTGAGATGGATATCGTAGAGGTATCAGGGAGGTTTCCAGTTAGTTCAAAACCGTACCGGGCAAGCGCGCGTGAGCGGAAAATCATGCGAGATATTGTGGAAGAATTTAAATCGGCTGGATTAATTAGGGAAACGACCTCCCCCTACACGAGCCCTTGTCTATATTGCTCAAAAAAAAGAATGGTAGTCATCGGTTGGTTATAGACTATAGACGTCTGAATGCGCGGACAGTACGAGCACAGTTTCCCTTGCCCAACGTTGATGCGTGCCTTGAGCTGATTCATGGGTCTGAGTTGTATGCAACCCTTGACTTGTCTCATGGTTATCTTCAAATGTCGTTGACTGAAAGCGCGAAATGCAAAACCGCGTACATTACCCCGGACATGACTGGTGAATTTGAGTGGGTTGTTCGGATTAATGAATGCACCGTATTACTTTGCTAAGATGATGGATCAGGTCTTGGGCAAAATGAGGAATAAAATTGCGATTAGCTATTTCGATGATTTGTTGATTTTTGCAAGTAGCTGAGAAGAATTGATAGAGAAACTGCGCGAGAAACTGCGAAACTGCGAAAGTTCTTAGATTGTTTAGGACAGCTGGACTAATTAATTTAGCCAAATGTAAAAGCGTTGATGTACATCAATACCATGAAGACGAAGCAACCGCAAGTTGCACGCTGGTTGACAACCATCTCTGAGTATGACTGTGAGATAAAATACCGAAGCGGTGTGAGAATGCGACACGTTGACGCTCTGTCAAGAGCACCCGTGAGTGAGAATGAGAACACAGACGAAGGCGAGATCCTAAATGTGAGCACGCGCGAAGATGAATTATTATTGTACCAACGAATAGACGACGAGCTAAAACACAAAATCAGTGTACTGCGAAAGGTAGAGTCGGAGCGAACACGCGTGGAAAAAGGAGAAGTGAGTGGGTTTTGTTTGGTAAACGGACTGTTGTACAAAAAATTAGATGTCGACGGCGAAGAGCAATTGCGGTATGTGGTACCCAAGAATATGCGGAAAGCCTTAGTTATTCAAAATCATGACTATGCGGGTCATCTGGGCTTGGAAAAGACGGTGGCACGACTTCAGAAAGATTATTATTTTCCAAACATGCGAGCTTACGTCAAGAGGCACATCCAGGCCTGTCTGGAGTGCATTCTAGCCAAAAGTAAAAGCGGCAAACAACCAAGCGAACTTCACCCTATTCTTCCTGGACTGCGTCCGTTCTCGGTGGTCCATCTGGACCATGTGGGTCCATTTGTAACTACAGCGCGAGGTAACAGATAGTTTTTGGGGATAGTAGACAACTTGACTAAGTTTGTCCAGTTGGAAGCGGTTAAAAATGTTAACGCAAAAACTACAATGCGAAAATTGGAACAATTTGTAGAGCGATTCGGGGCGCCAACTCGTTTTGTTACAGATCGCGGAACAGCGTTCACATCCTCGGCCTTCAAGGAATTTTGTGAAAAAAATGGTATTCGACATACCCTGAACTTAAGTCGACATGCTCAAGCTAACGGTCAAATCGAGCGAATTAATCAAGTCATAGTACCGGCACTGCAAACTAGAATTGTAACAGATGCGAGCGACTGGGATCGAGACGTCAAGGGGCTGGAACGGGATTTGAATACGTCAGTCCATAAGACAACGGGCAAGACCCCCTTCGAGTCCCTGTACGGTTATAATTCGAAGTTTGAGGCAGGACAAACGCGTCATTTGACTATAGTTAGCGAAAATTATCAAGTACCTACGGAGATACAATGTGAAATTAGAGACAACATTGAGAGGGAACAAAAATTGTATAAAGCGCGATACGATAGAACAAGACTGAAACGAGTAAAATATTGTGTAGGCGATATTGTATATGTTAAGGCAAACCCAACCTCGACAGGTGAATCCACCAAGCTCCAGAGCCGATATCGTGGTCCATTGGTTGTCACGGAAATGCTCCCCGGAGACACTTATCGAATCGCGAAGTTGAACGAATCTGACTGGCGTAAATTGGACACCACGGCGCATGTAAGCCAGCTCAAAATCTGGCGAGGATGGGTATCAGAAAGCGACTGCGAAGTCTACGAAGAGAGCGAAGAGAGAAATGAGCGAAAGGAAGAAGAGATTGTAGAGAATGAGTCAAACCAAGGAGAACATGTACAAGACCAGCAATCTATTGTAAACTCGAGGACAGAGACTGTAAACGAAACGGAGAAATATGTTAGACGTAGTGAGCGAATGAGGAAGAAACCAAAGCGTTTTCAAGACTGAGATATGTAAAAGAGACTTATTTTATTTTCTATGATATTTGATTTTAACTATAAGTTCAAATTTTAATCCAAAGAAAAGGAAAGAGCTATTGTGTTTGATTATAACAGAGAGTAATTGTTTTGTTCATATAAATAAGACAAAAGAAAACTGTAAATCAAAATGTTGAATCGAGATTGCGTCAGGACTGGACGAATGTTAGGGTAACCATATAATAAAAAAAAGAAACTAGAAATAGATTGGCAATAGTGATAAGACTAGAGTGGGAGATGGGAAGGGAGAGAGTAGAGGAAGCGGAGAGAGAGGCCGGTTCGCGCGGAAACGGTGATCGTAACATTGTAGCCGACAAAATAAATATATCTTCATTTTTCATAAGACTGAGTTTATAAGTTCATTCAGCTCTCCTGTGGTCATCCCAACAACAATTAAATTAAATTTTTTTAAATTATGCTGTAAACCAAAATTTACAAATTGGAATAGTAATTTATCATGTTTCACGTTACCATCACACGATTCAGAGAAAAACTAGTAAAATTTACTGCTTCATTTCTATCCGTGTACGCAAGGTCGCTACTCTCTGAAGCTCCTCTAAAGACATTCAATGAACCCTCTACGGTAAATGGTGGGTGACAGTTGTCTCTATGCAGCAATGTATCAATTTATGTTTACTGGATTTCATGAGTCTAAAAATTTGCCATAAATCCAATGTTCTTGTTGTATGGATTTGAGTTACTCACCGTTTTTGGGGCCAGCAAATTATTCTAACAGTTTTTCACAGTTCAATAACTAACGCTGAGTGAAGCCATGGCTAATAAATAACAGCAGTTTTTTATAGCTCATTTTTTCAAAAACTGGTCGATAATGGTCAGCAGAATTATTATTCTCAGACACTATATTTTTAGTAAGCTTTGTTTAGTAAGATTCTTGTTAGAATTGAAATAACGTCTTGTTCCGTAGGCTGTCGAAGAGCATTTGTGTTTGAATTCAAATATAAAATGCAGGAATTTGGCTCAATGTCTGCCAATTCGTCCAATAGAGGATGAGAAAGCGCATTATCGAGAATCAGAATAAAATGCGTACCTAACAAAATTCGACTTCTTTCTTCATCAGAATCACAGTATTTTGTTTGGGTAACAAAATTTTATATTTAGTCTCGATCACTTTAACTGGTACAATTTGCTCCATTTGACAAAGTATTTTAACTGATGCACAAAATTAAAAAAGATAGATTTGTATTCTCGGTAGTTAGTCGTTTGTCTTTTCTCGACACAACCATGTCAAGAAAAATCGTCAAGTCAATATTTTTAAGATTCACCAAAAATAAAAATATACAATGATAATTTAAGTAAGCAATAATAAATTGAAAAACATTACTATTCTTTGATATAAAAAATGATAATAACAGATACATTTAATCTCAATACTAACTTAGTATTGAGATAGGTTTTTTGAGTTGTCAATTTTTTAATTTTATTTCGATCAAAAGTTATGTCGCTTATGTTGCTATTAATGAATAAAAAATGTCACCTTGTTTCTATCTTTTGTAGAGTATCATACTAGTTAGCCTAGGGACATTCTGTCTTAAAATCATTTGTTTCACTTATCACCGAGAAAAATTGTCTGTTGTAATAACAGGAATTTCTGTAAACGAAAGAGGAATTTTATGTTGGTATTTTATGTTGGTGCCAACCTATTGTTATGTTATAACAAAGTGTACCATTTTCTTTAACTTCAAGTTAAATAGACAATATTTTTTCTGTTGCAATTACAGGAATGTCCTGTATAAATGACAGAAATTTTCTGCTTAAATGACAAAAAAATATTTTTTGTTAAAAATGGAAAGAATTTTATGTAAAAACAGCAGGAAAAAATGTGTTCATGCAGATCGAAAAATTAACGTATAATTTTCTATTAAAAGGACAGGGCTATTTTT
>JAPYZS010003005.1:0-10328 GCA_030522925.1 Trissolcus japonicus
TATTATTGAAATTTCATTAGGGCTTACTAATGGCCCTTATTTGGCCCTTGTAAGGTAATTTACGGGTCAACACCTTCAAAACGCCCGGGTGAAAACTATAAAGGACCTTTCACGGCCCCATAAAGGTTCCCCCTAACAAGACTTAAAACCCCTCTTATTAGGGCAAGCCTTTAAAGGGCCCTAAATAACAAGGCGTGCCCTAGAAAATGTTTACTAGGGTCAATTTAAAAAAATTGTCCTATTTTTGTAGAAGGAAAAAATTGTTGCAGAAAAAAGTAAAGACACGAAAGCTGCCGGGAGTCGCGAAATGCAATAATTTAGCAATCTTTGCAAGCTCACGAGTGAACTTTTCGGGGAAAGTATTATGAACGAACCCCTCATGCAAAATTCTCGTCGTCGTTGACTGTGAAAAGGCGCGCCAAGGAGCGGAGAAGAGTCAGCGATGGGGTGCGATCCCGAACAAGGGGGAGAGAGGGCTGAATCTCTCGCTTGCTATTAACAGCTAATGAAAATTAGCTTCTGTCGGCTGATTGAGCGGCAAATCGTTCCTTTCTTCTTTCGCCGGAGAAGTCCGCTGTCGGTATATCGTTAAAACGATCGACTCGTTTCGCATTTCAGAACTCGTCGAGCTGGAATCACAAGCTGCTTCGTATAGTAGTCTCGTTCTCTCGCACTAATTTTGTTACGGCTGCTGACGTTTATTTGTAAACGCCTTTCAGAATCGAGCGAAAAATTATCCTCAAAGTAGTTTTTACAGGTTGTCTGTTTTTTTTTTTTTTTTTTTTTTTTTTTTTTTTTTTTTTTTTTTTTTTTTTTTTTTTTTTTTTTTTTTTTTTTTTTTTTTTTTTTTTTTTTTTTAAATACAAGTTCAATTCAAAATTGAAAAAAAAAATCAATAATAAATTGTCATGAGACATTTTTTAAAGGATTTTCTTTCTTTGTTACCTTATAAAAATAAAAATTGTTTATTTGTATTTTTATCTCGGAGATGACGGTTATCCTTTAAATGATCCCGAAAATGATATTTTTATGAAATGTTTGTTAGGACAAGTGCGTGGGATTGATTTTGTTATATGCTTCTGTCAGATCCCGTGATGACATTCATTTAATTCAGGCGCTCTTGGTGCAATGACTATATGCGAACGTCGATGACACTAAAAGGCATGTAACACGAGCGCCGACGGACGTGACAAGAGTTCCCTTTGAAATAACAGTGCCGATAAACATGTGCGAACAAAATATAAACTGGAAACATCGCTTTATTAAAACTTTCCTAACTAGGTGGTCTTCACTCGGTGGCGCATCTGGGAAACGCGAGCACTTTAAACAGTTACAAATTCTCATTATAAATCCATTAAATTCAACTTTACAAACTCATATGTCCTGGCCCTTCAAATTCGAAATTTCATTTTTCGCAAAAAAACATCTAACTTCATTTTTTTGAATAAACGTTTCACAACCTTTCGTCAGATGAATTTTTTTCGAAACCAAATTTTTTTAATTTTTGGTAAATGTTAAAAAAAAAAGGAAAATTTTTGTCGTAAAATTATTTTGAATTTTGTGCTAAGATGAAGATCCACTTTTGTTTCTTCTTAGTCCGAAATTTAGATTGAAGTTTATGACAATGAGCCATTGATGAAATTCATGCGAGGGCTAAATTTACAAAGCGTTAGTGCATGTGTACGAGTAACAAATTGAAATGCCACAAAGAATGCGAGACACAAGAAAACCACAACCCATTAAAAACAAGTTCAAGCACAAGAGTGTACCGTAACTGCGAAGCAGCGCGGTATCTGGCTTGCGAGATGCGAGCATTACGGCTACAGACTGTTTATGCATTGTTATAAACAAAGCAGTAATGGACTGCAGAAGCGGCTATAAAATGTCTTCTCATATTGCCTTGGAAAAATATCAATTTTGATACGTCACAATGGTAGATCAATTTAACAATTATAAAATTGTTGATGAAAAAAAAAAAAACATTCACAAAACCACATCTTCGTTTTTTATCTACTAACAACTAAAAATACAACCAAAATAAAAACAGAAAAAAAACTAAAAAAAAAAAAGTTCACTTCGTTTATGAAAAAAAAAAACTGACCATAGACATTCGCATGGCCGGCTTGTCAGTACTTTTAGTCATATCTATATGGCCGTACTTAACTTTTTCATGCGGTCCTAAAAAGTGAGCGCCGCCGAGAGCAGTGCGTAACTTTTGTTACTTGCGAGTATCTGATCGTGTCTATAAGACATGGGCCAGCGGTTGAACGTCCACCAGCTCTTTGCGTCTGAATAAACATCTCGTATCCGTCTGGCCCACCCAAATGGCGCGATTAAAACACTTGTGGGAAAAACTTTTTGTACGTCCTCAAGTTTTCCCTCTCGTTTATAACTGATTGAAAAAAAAAAATTATTAATCGCAATTTTACGTTCACCAATTTGAATCTTCGTGGCTCGTCTAAATCGGCTTCAGACTCGAAGGAAATCGTAAATCAATTTGTATTGAATTTGATTGTTTGGGTTTGCAAAATCTGATCATCGTTTTATGACTTTGGATGAATTATTTTGATGGGTGGTTATTTTGATGACGGGAAATAGGTTCTGGATAGTAACCGAAGTCCCCTTCGCTTTGCAGTTAAAATGAAAAAAACTTGAGATTGGATTCAAGAGATTTTTTACGAAAATAATTTGAACATTCGATGTGGTATGTATGTATATATTATACATTTATTTACACTCTAATATACATAATTGATCTAGAATAAATACATAGACGTGAAAGAATGTAACACGAGCTACACCACTGCATGTTGAAACCACACAACCATCTAATTTGAGCCGAGACGATTCTATACAGTTGTACCAAAACATGTACAATACTTGAAATTCGGGCTTTTATAGAGGTGCAATTCTCGGCGATGTAGAACAGGATGATATGATATGATAATTCGCATAACAATTTGTAATAATATAACCGCTTCGATTTGCATCCAACAAAACAACGTTAGTCAAATCACAATTTCGAATTTTACAATTTCGACAAAAATTGAACTCAACGTGTTCAAAACGCTCACAAATTTCTCATTTTAAAAATTGGTTCGAAATTTTAACAAAATCTGACACAGAACTGTCCTGAGATTAAATCTTACTTGCTGATTTCCTTTAAAACTGTTCAGGATGGTGATTTTTTTCAAAAAATGATTTTTCACTCGAAATACATTTTTAGCGCAGTGCATTAGATTGTACGTTTTCATCTCAAGGGACGCGGGTTCGATACTCTGTCATAAACTTTTTTTTTTCACCACAAAAAATTAGTTTAGAAATTGAGACTTGTTATAACATTTTTGTTTCACCCCTTATAATTTTGAACCAATTTTTAAAATTAGGAAAATATAGTTTTTAACACGAGCCACTTGAACGAACGTATGTACAAAAGTACCTAAGATCCAACGGTAACTGCCCAGGTAGAAATAAACAAATGTCAACATACATATTTTTTGCACGGGCAGGTTTTACTTATCGCTATCTATCTGTGACAACTGTGGCTCTCGAGATTCGGTTGAAAGTCCTGGTATTGCACTTTGGATTTGCATCGGAGGTGAATGCAGGGGCGAACAGAGCAACGGATGGTAGGGTAAACAGTAGTACGGAAATCCATTGAGGACCTTGCTTGACTGTTGTAATTGGGGTCCGGTCAGTGGTCCCGCTATATGCGTTGATGTACGAAGTGGCAATCCCCGCAAGTGTTCGTCCGGATGGACCAGCACCCGAACTGCTACTCTTCTACCGGCACTTGAATTCACCAGTGCTCCCAGCTCCTGCTGTTGACGTCGTTTTGTTTTATATCTGATGTGATACAATAAAGAAAAAAAAATGTTAAATAAGTTTAACTTAATTAATTTTTGTACTATAAAATAATAAAATAATTTTTATTTATTTTGATACAAATTGTACAAAATAAGACAATTTTGAAATTGGGTGTTTAATATTAATCTTGTTAATACGTCTATGATGAAAAAATTTATTTGTTAAATTGTTATTGTTTAATTAGAATTACATTGTTCGATTCACCTTCTATTTTGGAACCAAATTTTGACCTGGGTCTCAGTCAACTTGAGTCCTCTCGCAAGATCAGCTCTCTCCGGTCCGGAGAGATATTTTTGTGCGGCGAATCTTCGCTCGAGCTCGTACACTTGGGCGTGCGAAAACGCCGCCCGACTGCGTTTTTTCCTTCCCTGCATGTTCTGGCCGTGCGACTGATTTTCAAAGATGTCTTCTTCCATGTCATCTACAAACAACGAACCACCTCGATCTTAACTCACGTCTGACTTTTCAAGTTAAACTGTTCAAAGAAACAGTTTAATTCGCCGAAAGGAAAGAAATGTGCTTCGTAAAAGTTAAAACGAAACAGTCGCCCTCCCGACTAATTCTACTTTTGATGTCTCGTTTAAACATTAACACGTGCCATCGCTACTCCACTTTTGTTTATACGTCAGTACTTGCCAGTGCCCATCTCCATTAACTCGGCTTTGCTATACTAATTATACGCATTGTATTCAACTCGCGACTCAAAAATATTCCAAAATGTCCACCAACATTATTTATTCATTTTTTCTTTTACTCAAAAACAAATTTCAAGATTTAGGATCAATACAATTTTTCATTAACAATGTACACAAAATTGATATCCATGAGCAGCAATTCGACTTGTTTGAACAGTTTCGCATTCGGCCTTCGAGGTCGTCTAATGCATTTTGGCCCCCTTGGAAAAAATTCGATATATCTATAACCTCCATGTCAAGAATAGGATAACAAGTGCTACTTGACTCGGATTACTGCCTTTCCCTAAAATCACGACACAAGTTTACTTTGGACATCTTTATATACTGTCTATGTAAACACAATAAAACATATCTACAATTTCAACGCAAAAAGTGGAATTTCACTTTTCCGAAATTCACATCGTCTGTTTCTTTTTTTTTTTTTTCAAAAAACCTAATTAAGGTTATTTGTAGAAATCATTGTTTGTTTACATTCTTGAACGAAAAATGATGTTTTTTTGTGCTACGAATTCTTCCATTATTGTAAAATCGCGCTCTTCTCAGTATTTTAAAAAACAACAGTTATTATAATTGTTATAAACAAAGTCCCTAACTCCGTGGCAGCAGACTTTACACATCACCTTGAATAAATATAAAAAACAGGACAAAAAATATTGTTTTCTTTTTTTTTATTTTGTGTTCCATTTCTGTTCCAATTATGAATTTAAAAACATCTATCAAGCTTGTACATGAGAACACGAAAATTTTGCATCCAAATAGTTTCTAGTTGCTAAATGCAGATCTACGACACATGTTGCACGTATAAGTAATAGCGGTGTATCAATATGAATTTGGAGGCAAGGGTTTGGGATGGAAAGAATAGAGCGGACTGGTATAATATTGTGAGTGCGCTTTTGAATCGGTGCCAGGCGGTATCGTGATGGAGAACGCATTAGTTGATTGCGGCCTCGGAGCCGGAAGTGTCGTTGCAATATTCAAAAATTGGGTCCAACAAGAGACAAGGTGTCGTAGGTCGATAACCGGAATCAGAACCGGGAAAATAAAATAAAAAAAAAAAAAAAAGAAAGAAAAAAAGCCCCTTCGAACCGATAGGGTTTAATGGCTCAACCTAGATGCTCGCACAAGAGGCAAAGCGAGGCACTTGTGACGTCTGCCGAGTCAAGTGGGCACTTATGCTACTAAAATTACATTCAATTACGTTATCTGTTCTCCGGGCTTTGGCAATACAAAAAGTCTCTCTTGAAAAATCCGAGCGTTCGACGGCGAGTAGCCTCTTTCGTTTTCGTTCCCGTTAAGCAAAGGACCATCCAAGGAGGGCCGGAGATTTTCAAAACTCTCGTTACACTTTGATACGCTCCCCTCACCTAGATATTTGCTCTTGCTCATGTCCAACGCCTCGTCCTGTTGTCTCTGACTGATCTCCTTGCTTTTTTGGTAGCCAAAAATTTGGCTGCCACTAAAACCGGTCGCGTGTTTGTAGCTGCCCAGGGTCGCGAGATTCGCACCGAACTCCAACCCCTGACTGAAGTTCCTCCTCAACAGGTCCAGCTCGCGAGCAACGTTCAGTTCGGGCGATGGCATCCTTCCAAATCTGGGAGCTATGAGGACTTCGGTGGGTTCGCATTTGCGAGCATCCTGGGGCTCTTCGCCCTCGGAGTTCCTCACTTCCAGCGAAGAGTGGGACGACGACCTGGACAGGATGTCGGCGATGCTGAACGGAGTTGGTTGCGAGGGTTTCGGCGAGTCGCTGATTTCCTTCCTCCTGATATCCTCCATTGTATCCTCTTTATGATCTACTTCAGTCATTTGCACCTGAGGTTCATCACTTTGAGACAAAAAGGGATTGCCAGGTTGAATAATTTGTTTTAATTGAAAAACTTCGCGCGAGTCTGACACAACAGATGTTGGACCAGTCGAATCCGAACACCTTGATAAACGGCTGCGCACTTACGAGCAAACACTCAACCCGACGAACGCATCCCTTCTGACCGAGCGCACTTAATCAAAGTCCGAGCGGATCGAATTGGTCCACCACCTCGGTCCCATCTCCGTCTCCGTCTCAATTAGGATTTCTGTGCGGAAGAGGCTCTCGTGGAACTTGTTCGTTTCCTATTCTCGTCCTCGTCACTCGACAGTGGAGGACCAAAGTGATGCGCCCCTCAGAATCTCGGGCGTGGGAGGAGCTTTGGAATTGGCGTTTCGTCGGTGTGACAACAGGCTGCCGCGCGGATCTCCTACGCTCGGTGCCAAAGCCTCGCCCTCTGACCAATCCAGGGCTCTTTCGCGAAACCGATTACTTAGCGGATCAATCCATGAAAACCGCGCGCGAGCTTTTCAAGCGGAGCACGCATGCCCCCTCGAGGAGTGGGCTCACACCAGCCGAGAGCTCATGAGGCTCATTTTCAAACATTATTCAGATTGCCTCCCCCGCTAATACGATTCGATAACGATTCAATCAACTTTTCATGATCGGCTTTTAACGCGAATTTATACCTATGAAATGAATTAAAGCGAATGTCGCGCAATTGGGAGATTGATTTTTTTTTTCATTGTGATTGATTAGTTGTTTTATTGAAAAGTATGTTTTTCCCGGGTAGGGTTTGAATTTTAAACGGAAATAATTTCTTGTTCTGATATTACAAAGTAAATTTGAGAATATTTTTTTATTGTAACAGTTGAAGTACAAAATATGTATATTCAATTACAATAATGATGAGTGTATAAACGTTCGTATAAAAATGTGTAGTTTTGATGAAAATTATTTTGTTTTTTTTTTTAACAAAATATATGAGATGTAGAAGTGAGAAAATATGAAATTAAATTAATCTGAGGTAGTTGTACGTATTATCGACACTTGCGCCTATTATCGACATTTTCATTGACTATATTATAAAAATACATGTAAGAGTTCTTAGAATATTTTTTAAGTGTATTACAATTTTTTCACATGAATTTTGAAAACAAAGTGTCGATAATTGGTGCAGATGTCGAAAATAGGTACCACTACCTTAATCATTATTCATTCGGATATTTTTGATTAAACAAATGAAATTATTAAATCAATCAAATCAAGTTTTATTCGGAAATTTTTATAAAATTTTAAGCATTCACATAAATTGGCCAGAATATTTATCTCTCCACTTTGTATTTTTTTTTCATTTGAATTAAAAGTTTGCAAATGGAAACTCGGATACAAACTAAGACCATGGGAGTAATTGTGACAGGTGGGGTAAATGCCACAGTATCAAAATTGCATTAAAAATTCATTTTCAATTAGATTTAAATAGATTTAATAATTTAAATAATTTAATAATTGAATAATCTCAGATTTAATAATTCTTTAAACCTTTAAGTTCAATTTTACCTAAAAAATTGTTTTTCAAAATAGTTATTTGAGTGTCACATTTACCCTAAGGTATCACAATTATCCTAACTGCACGTAATTATTATAAAACTTGTATTTTCATCCACAAAATATACTTAAATTGAAAAATTATTTGTCGTATTTTCTCATTCACCCAAACAATTTTCAAACACCATAATTATTCATGTTCATATTCGTATCCACCTATACACACCGATACAACCGATGTAGAAAAATATTTTCTTCCAAGGTTTTATTTCAGAATCGTATCAGTTCCATATTTTCTATGTAAATACGTCCAAGTCAAAACAAAATGTAAACAAGTGGAAAAAAAATTGAATATCAGTGAAAAATTTTCACACCGAAGAACAGCTGTCCTAATTCAGTATCCATGAGAACAAAAATAAAAGGAGATCAACCAGAGGAACTGCAAATCATAACACGGAATTGACAAATTATTATTGAATGTTTTATAAAAAATCAAAAATAAAAATACGGGGGCCTATTTTTTTATTTGTTTTTTATTACCTCAAAACGTTTTGACTATAATTTGTAAAATATATGATGTATTAACGAGAAATATTTACGTTATGTTTGACGACCGAATGACCGTGCGGTGATCCATTTACAGTGTGCATAAAATTTCCATTTCAATGCTCTTCAAATTGGAAATGAGTCCATCAGAACCAAACGCGCAATCTCGTCTCTGCTAAACGTCGTCATAAAATTCTGCACGGATATACTCTTGCTATTACTGTTCAGATCATTTCCTGTCAATGTGCGACACTCACACCATATTCTCCGCTTCGACAAATAAACATTTGAAAAAAAAAACAACCTGATAACGAGTTAAAAAATTATTTGTTTTTTGTTTTGTTTTGTTTTTTTTTTTTTTTTCATTCACAATAACAATTATCACTAGACAATTTTCTCGCGGCAGAAAGTCAATGAAAAATATGTAAGTCCAGGGGACACAAAGTTGTGAAATAAAAAATTTGCGATTCAATTCGGAGCAATTTCGTGAGATTTGAAAAGAATCGGACGCAGAAAATGTGCATTTTTTTGTAGCCTTTTTTTGTTCCTTGTTTCGAAGTAGCGCGGCGTACTTGTGCATTTCTCGTATCGAGGAGCGGCGCGATGCATGTACCAGGGTGTGCTTTACATAACAATTGACGCTAAAGACTCGCGGCATTGTCCGCCACGTGCGAGTACCGAGTTGCTATAGCTGTTTAATTAAGTGTGAACCACAGAAGCGTCGCCCATGCCTCACTTGACTCGATGATGGTTTCGCATCCATTCGAGATACCGATGCGAATATAATGTCCTGCCACTGCATGTTAACTCAATTGTACTTGATTATGACTTTTCTCTCTTCGCAATTCTTCTAAATGACATTTCACAGCAATGAAAAAAAAAGTTTACAATAAATGACGGAGAAGAAATTTCAAAAAAATGACAAAACGTTTGAGAAATGATTGCCGAGGAATGGAAATTTTCGCTATTTTAGTTTCTGATTGAGAATTGTTGAAACAAGAAAAAAAATTTTTTTTTCAATAACGTTTTTCTAACTTCAAAAACTTGTTTTGCAACCAAAGACTTTCATTGTCGCATATTTAAAACCAAAAATGATTTTTGATAAAAAAAATCTTATTGTTGTAAACTATATATTGTAACTTGACGTTATATTCTGGCTGTATGAGAAATTTAGAGCACCGTCTCAAACTGATGATAAACGTTAAAGAGATAAGTTCGTTGATAAGATGCGCCAACTCTTACAGCTAATCTTGAAGAAAAAGGCAAGGAGCAAGTAGCTTTTTTCTCGATTCAATCTAATCAATGATAAATTATAGGGGGACGTCGCAACGCTTTCTCCCCTAAGTCTAAGGTTCTGACCCTCTTGCTCAATTGGTCGCAATTCTTGAAGACCTTAATTGGCGCACAAGATTATACCTTATTTCAAGACCGTCCCATCACGAGCTTATGCCCCTTCATTTTGTTTCTCTTTTCTTTGACTTTGTTGCTTTATTCCTGATCATCCCTGCGCTCGTTGACGTAAGATGTTATATGCACTGAAATTTAGAGTACTTTTCGTTGACTTCCTCCAAAGACCCAACAACGCCACTCGTCATGATTTTAGACATTCATTTCGATAGTCAAAAAAAGTTTTCAATTTTTATCGAAATCATTTTAGCCGGATCCAAAACAAACATTAAAAGAAGACCACACGTCAAATTGATACAGAGCATAAAGGATACATAATAATCTTGTTGACAATTCACATTTTTGTTGCAAAACAAATTTAATACACTGAAAAAAAAATGCAGCTATTTTGGCTGGGAAGATAGATGGTAAATTAGTTTAGAATATTTTGTTCCAAATCTGTAGAAAAATCTTACTACAAA
>JAPYZS010003010.1:0-12105 GCA_030522925.1 Trissolcus japonicus
ATGCATAGCCATCCGATTGCACGTGTTCGCTATGATCGTTCGACGGGAAAACGTGCGACCCTCGAATCTTTCCAATTTAGCATACAACCGGGGGCCGATGGATCCCAGCTGTATCTGAGCCTGCACTATACAAGGTAAGGAAAGAATCTTGAGTGATCGAGGACAATCACTCCATCGCCGGCGCACGTCACGGACCGTGGTCCACTAAAACGGCTCCCCCAAGCCGTTCCGACGCATTTACGCTATAAGGAGAAAAACCATGTTCGACACATTTAATTGTGAAGCTGCGTATCTGAGGCACAGGATACGCAGAAAAGCACGTTTGAATAACCTACTTGCCGCTCCGAGGGAACCTATCCAACCGAAGTTGGAAACGGAACCTCATCACGACTCATAAATATGTTTTGTTCGAGATGCCCACCCTAATGGGTGTTGGCGCACTACGTAGTAAATAGTTTCTATGATTACAGTGATGACAAGAAATATGATATACCGTCCTCCATCTGCTTCCACGTACTCACTCTATCTGATTTGCCATTTCCTCAGTTCATATAGCCGAATCTCTTTTGTGCTTTCTGCATGTGTGTGCTCTACCAAATCCAATGGAACGTCGCCCAGTTGACAGGTTCCGGATCGTCTCAAAGTACACCATTTGGCTATTCTGTCCAATTCCAAGTGTATTGGTAGGATACCTGCCAGTACAGGAAGGGTTACCTTGGGTGTTGTTCGGTAAGCCTTTGTCACCCTTAGAAGGTAGTGGGTCAGTTTTCCTGATCCAATATTCCTAATGAATTTTTCTCTTAATTTCTGATTTTCCTAATATATTATTTCCTAATAATTATTTTTCCTGATATTTTTATTTTCCTAACATTTTTTGAATTTTGAATTTCGAGCGTCAATTGTCTATGAAGTGTCAAAATTTTAGTGCGTGAACTTTCAAAAAATTCTACAGACATTACTGTAGAAATGATTAAAACTAATATAAGTCATGTCCTTCACATGCACGGTTTCTTGTACAATAAGAGACGGACAGTAAATGGAAGAATTTTTTGGTACTGTAAAATTTGCAAGCTCACGGCGGTGACGAGGGAACAATTCACGCATGGTGGAGCGGTGGACATCATAAAGGGTGACGAGATTTGCTCGACGCTCACGGACATGCACCGGATTATGATGCCGTCGAAGCTGTGAAGGTGAAGTACCGAATAAAAAGAAAAGCTGTTGAGCACCCAGAAGCTCCACCGATTCAGGTGATTCGCGACGAATTGCATGGAGTGCCGTCCGCTGTGCTTGCTCACCTACCAGAGAGGCCAAATATTGCAAAATCAATTTCGCGCGGAAGGCGTAAAAACATGCCTACAAATCCAGTGAGCAACGATGATTTGGAAGAGGTGCCGGATATGTATGCAAAAACAAATTCTGGCGAAACTTTTTTTTTATATGACTCACGCGACGAGGATAAAGAGGAAATTAAAGGGATGGGAAGAGTTCTTATTTTTGCGACAACATGAAATTTGCGACTACCGATGAGAAGGCCAAACTGGTATTTGGATGGAACATTCAAGGTCGTACCAGCAATTTTTTTCCAGCTGTTCACCATCCTGGGTTCTTTCACGCAAATAAGTAAAACCGGCAAACACCAAATTATTGCGATACCACTCATCTACGCGTTACTAGAAAATAAAAAGCAAATTGCATACGAAAAAGTACTCCAAGTCATCAAGGACCCGTGTGACGAATTTGGAATTCCACGACGAGTACCCGTAATTGTGATGACGGATTTTAAACTGGCTATTTTAAACGCTGTGAGAAATGTTATGACAGAAAATACGAAAGTTAAAGCCATTTTCGTCCACCTGAGGCAGTCGGTATACAGGCACATTTAGCAGGAGGGGCTGCAAGTTGCCTATAGCGATGAGAAAAATCGCTCTATCAAACAGGCAGCCCAAATAATGAGCGCTATCGCGTTTGTTCCTTTGGAGAACGTTTTCGATGTTTTCGCGCAGTTTGAAAAACAGGCACCACCGACTTTCAAGGCAATGAAACTATTTCCGGATTACATATGTGAGTAGACAAACTGCACGAGGAAGACGACGAGCTCTCAATGCAAGGTTCCCACCAGAAATTTGGAACATGTATGATTCCACTTTACAAAATCTAACAAGAACAAATAACCTTTCAGAAGGTATTACACTACCCTGATCCTTCACATCCTTAAAAAACCTGATGCTGGGCTGGTTCAATTCGTTTCAAGCGGTAACCTTCGAGTAGTCCTATCCAAGTGCTCACGGCAAAGGATATTATTGGCACGGAGAAGCCAAGATATATTGTTCTCATTGAGTTGAAGCCTAAGCCACTTTCTAAAAGCAGTCTAAGGCTAAGAACAGTCATGATGAATCTGGTCCCGAGTTTCACTCCAAGATATTTGTAATCTTGACATATCTCAACGAATTCTCACCGAGTCTCAATGTAGGAGGGCGATTGAGGTCCATCGTGCCTTTCAGCAGTACTATTTTTGTTTTCTTTGTCGAGAATTCCAATTTATTCACAGATGTCCACCGCATCAGGGAGTCAATGGTCTGTTGTGTTGATGAGATCGGTCCAAAGCAAATCTGGTAAATCAGGCTTCAGCTTTAGACACGGAACGACGTTGCGTCTTTCTACGATGCCATTTAGTTGGGGATTGTAGGGCACAAAGAGTCACTGCCGTTGGTCCTCAAAAACTTATCAAAACCGCGACCGGTGTTTTCCTGACCGTTATCCGAATGCAGGCACTTGACCGCGCCTGGGCACTTGTACCGTTTGCCGGTAACGTTCTCGATGAGTGCGATTTACTCGACCGGAGCGTCGAACACGACACCCTTGGAAACTGATTTGGCACCATCGGGAAGAGTCAACAATAAACGTGACAAAATATCTGAAACCGCCCAATGATGTCACTGAATTAGGTCTCTACATGTCAGTGTGAATAATTTCCAACAGCTTCGTTTCCGGATCCGACTCCTGTGGGAATAACGCCCTGGACATCTTCCCTTTGATTCAAGCACACTCTGCTGAATTTCCTTTTCGTCGAGTTTGCTATTTTGGTCGCTATTTCGTTGCGCGGGTGATGTATTGCACATTACATATCGCACATTCAGCACTAGTTCTATACTCTTGTCCTGAATCTCGAGAGATACCACCTTTTGTTTTTCTGACACGACACAGACGTTTTTGTCTAACTCGCGCATGAAATATAGGTCTTCGACCCGATCCGGGCACAGTTTTAACTCGCCATTTGCATTAACCACTACAGCGCCACGCTGTCCAAAGATTGTTATCTCTGTGTATGACTTATTGTCGGTAAATTTTTATATATTCATAAATAAATAATAAATAAATACGAAATTCCGTATAGTCCTCACGCGTGAATACAGCTACTATACGTCAAAAGAATGGCTTCGAGTCAACTTCACTCTTTTATACGGATTATTACAATGGACTAGATTTCAAGGGAGCGCTACGCGCGCCCGTTGAATAATTTCTTGTATAAAACTGTCAAATGAAACTGTTAAACAAACACGCCTGTCAATTGGACAAACCATGACGCGTGCATTGGGTGCACCTCCAAGTTCACGATAACATAAACTCTATACATTAGGAAAGAGGCGCGCGCTTCGCGCGCGCCACATATTCGTTCGCGATTTTCCAGTTTTGAACTGTACATTCTTAGCTGTCAAAAGAAATAAAACTGTCAGAAAATAAAAGTTGGACACACGAACTTGGCTAAAGGTCCAATCTGCAACAAACTACCGCCTTTCATCAAGTTATTAAATATGGATATGGATTAAAAACACCTGTGATTTTGTAATACATTACACGCTTTCACAATACATCAAACATGCAGCAGCTACCTTCTCTTTTTGATACTGAAAATCATTAGTATTCAATATTCAACATTACTCATTTAAGATGCTGTAGAAACGTCGATCTTCTTTAGTAAATTTGAATTTATATGGTATTCTAAATTTTTGTATTATAATTATGAGATATGGATATAGAATATGCATCATTTGCAACCTCCCTGTTTCTTTATATTTGAAATTCGATTATAATGTTTTCAATTTTTATTTATTCATTTTTGACGCACTTTTATCATCTTTTATTCATTAAATAAAGCATCTCCGGTGTTGAAAATTAACTCCAAATGATATTAAACAAAAATTTAACTTAATTAACATTAAACAACACCACAATGATCTACTTATCCCAAGTAGAAATCCAATCGGGCATAGCATGCCAAAAACCAAGGCACGGCCTAACCCACGATATCTCGATGAAAGGAATACCGACTAGGCCCTCACCAAGTTCCAATCAGTATTGCCTATTGGGCATTGGTACAGTGCGTCACGCCAGGCATTCCTCAGGGCCTGACGGGATTCCATTTTTGGAATCATATTTTTGATCACATCTGTCGTGTTAGTGAGTTGCCCAATATGAAGCATAAACTAAAATGTCCTCATGATCCAGTGGATCAGACAGTGTTCTATCACCTCGAAGGCCTGGGTTCGAATTCTTTCACATCGATTCTGATTATTTCATTAGAAACCTCTGTTTATAAATGGTTTAAAAATCACAATAAATGGAAATAATGACAAAAATAGTATAAATATTGGCAGTGGCTATTCGCACCCAGTCCGTGCACAGTAGAAGCCGAATTCTACTTTATTTTTGTTATTGTTTCGCACGGTGCACGGCCGCACGGACTGGGTGCGAATAGCAACAGCCATAAGAAATTGAATTAAAAATTTTTTCTGTTCATTTATTTTTAAAAAAAGCAATCCTGATCAGGCCATGGACGGGCTCTCGGGTTCAACGGGATTTCGGGCCAGGCCCTAAGGGATACCAGGCATGACGCCCATTTCCAGTGCCATCTTAGAATTTCATGTCGAGTCCTTGTTGGTATTTTTCAATAAAATAAACAATTATCGTAGAAGCGTCTTTTGGTTTATTAGCGTTGACTGTCTCGTACAAAGGTTTGAGTTAAAGTGGGTGTGTACTAAGTTACAGAAGTTAGCGTCAGTGTTTCATGTGGTGTGGGTGTTCTTAAACACGATCAGTGTTGTGGTTAAAGAGATACTCGAGGCGCCCACCCTATAGGGTGTTGGCGCACTACGCAACCGTGAAACGGTTAACGTAGTAAATAGACGTTCGATAAGCTCTCTTGCAACAGCAACCGGACTTGTCCAACAGAAGTTGGGGTCAAAGCATCGCTATGGTTCGAGAGCCCAAAAGAGAATGGTCGTTCGAATCGGGTATAACGCTCCAGATCACGCTCACTCAGCTTCTCCTTCCTCTGGATTAATTCTGGGTGTCTCAAGCACAGCACGTGCAAACCTTTTGAACAAGAAAATATTCCTTTAAGACGAGGTGTCAAGTGACCAAATGCTGCCAAACCGTCGATCAGTTCTCGGCTCTGGCTGCTGCGTCGAGGGCACTCAAAGATTATATGTTCAACAGACTCGACAACTCCGCATTGGCAGAGGTTGTTGGGAACTAGAGAGAAGGAGCAGAGTTTCTCACGGATGTTACCATGTCCACTCATTATCTGACACGAGTAGTGGTCAGGCTTGAGCCACTTTGCTCGCAAGCGCTCTCTTATAACAGGGAGACATTCCCATGTTATTCTGCTTTTGGTCGAGTTCGTCCATCGGTCCTGCTAAAGCTCTAGGGAAAATCTTTTTATATTGCACGAATTGATTGCAATTAGTGATTGGTTGCATGAACCAATCAAACTTCCTGCGGGATTTCGGCAGGATTGTATGTAAAATTACCAATCCGGAACGGTTTACCCAGTTTCAGATTACGCTTACATACGTGCTGTTCCATGACCAGGTCAATCGGAAATTCTCCTATGATGACACTAAGAGCGTCCGATGATATCGTTCGATAGGCCTTTGAAACGCGGAGGAGAGCTTGACGCTGAATAGAGCAAAGCTTCCTCTTGTTGCTTTCGTTCAACAGATCAAACCATGCCGGAGCAGCATAAGTTACTATGGGAATGGAAAGACCTTTGTAGATGCTACGCATTACTCCATAGTCCAATCCCCAGTTCGCTTTAGCTATTTTGCCCAGCGAGTTGAAGAGTTCTTTTGTTCGATTTCCAAGCTTATCAACATGAATGCTCATGCCCACCAGCTTCTCGTCAAGGTGTACACCCAGATAACGTTCGTTTCAGCCGGATATTTGAAAAAGATCATTTCCGACTTATGGGCTGAGACCTTGAGTTTCTGTTCGACACACCAGGTTACAATGGCCTCAACGACGATACGGCCTTGTGTTTCGATTTGCAATCTGGAGTCGTTCTCGACGACGACAATTAAGTCGTCAGCGTAGGCAACTCCCTCAAGGTCTTGTCGTTCGATGTGTTTTAGTAGTCCATCAAAGACAAGATTCCAGCACCGAGGTCTAAGAGGTCCAAGACAAGTAGGGGACACTGTAATAAATAATATTTTCACATTTGTAATTACCCTGTCTTTTCTCTATTGTGCCATGTTCTGTTGCTTTTGACGAGTGGCCCGCAAGCCACCGTCGAGTCTCATGTTCGTGTCGTTTTTCTTTTAGTTCTCTTTGGTTTTTCTATTGTTTTTGTACAAGGGGGACCCGGACTCACTCCCAATTTATGTGATCGTTGCATGAACTCAGCGATGCGTAACATGTGTAAAAATTGTTCTGGAAGATTATGACTCATACGGGCGTTATTTAAGATTTTGAAAGAACAAAGAGAAGAATCATAATTAGATTGCAATATTATGTTGGATTGATAAAAATAATTCGTAGCACATAAGATAAAGATACAAATTAAATATGAGCTGAGTTCATTACTATAGCTCCTTGGAACTGTTACCCGTGCTACTGCTATGTTCGCAATATAACAATTCCTTATTTCTCTTATTTATTTCATCCAGATTTTAAAAAGAAAACTTGAAAATTTAGGGTTCAAATACGCAGTATATAACAAAAGTTAAGAACAAAACAGTAAAAAAAACACACAATTTTTTGGCGTTTTACCGTCCATAACTTTTCCTCCTCAATATTGTTGCGTGCTACGGAACGGGTGCGTTCGTTTTCATTTGACGCGTTCGAAGACAGATGGCGCGATCGTCATCTGTCAAAGTTTGTAATTTTGTTGATTTTGGCATGTTGACACCAGTCCGGATCTGACAGCTAAAGAAAAAGGTAGTACGATTCCGAGTAATAAAAGTTCTTGTTCTTTTTTATAAAACGCGTGTGTTTCATTTCGTTCGCGCGACAATATTTATAAAAATTTGTCAGTACAATTTGTAGTACTCTAAATGACGAATAAAATGGCGACAATGAAATTAGAATTGGTTGAAAATTGAGCTCCCTGGTGTGTTTTGAAAATTTGGATCGTACATTATATTTATGTTTATAAACAATGAACAAATATTTTATTTCAGACATTATTTATATGGATTATCAAGGGGGACCTGAAAGCAAACATTCTGAAAAAATCAACGGTGTGTATCAAAAATTGGAGAGATTAACCATTTCGCTTGCCAGTCCCTTTAGGACCAGGCAAAAGGCACCACAGAGTTAATGCGACTGAACGAGAGTAAACGATAATGAACGAAAGAGTAAATAAGAGTGAACGAGAGTAAATAAGAGTGAATAAGAGTGCTTAGAAGAGGAAAGAAAAGAAGAAGAAGAAAAATCACAGTAGATCACATTAGATTACGTTTTATATAATAACAAAAAAACACCAAATTCGGTCTGTGTATAAATAGATTTACCTAAGTAGACAAGTCGGTCTTCTTTACTTTTGTCGGGTAAATAAATTTATAGTAAATCGAGTGGTGTGCAGACTGAGTTCCATGTTTTCTTTGTTATTTATTCAAATGTGAACTAATTATTTCACGTAGATGGTATTCCCTTTTTCATTCACTTTTTCTTTCACTTCTATTCACTCTCATTCACTCTCATTCAATCTAATTTACTTATATGCACTCTCGTTTACTCTCAATACTTTTTCATTTACTCTCAACACTCTCATTCACGCTCGTTCACTATTATTCACTGTTTCGTTCACTCTCATTCTCATTGCACCCGTTTCGACCACTACGATATACGGCGGTAGGGGGTGGGGACAAAGATGACATTAGACTTGAGACTTATACAAACAGAATTAATTTTAAACATAGAATAACGTCAATGCCCTAAAACATGCGAGTCGTGACTAAACTTTTGATAATCCACTTCGGCATTTGCCTTAACGTCCTTGGAACCACGAAAACCTGGACAATGAAAAACCGATAGAAAAGTATATAACTCGATTCTTTGTTTATTTCAGAGTATTTTAACAAGTTTTGAAACAAAAGTATAGTTGTAACTATATTATAAGTATATAGTAACAAGTATTGAAACAAAAAATAGTGCAATTAATTGTAAAATGACGCAATATTTAGTAACCTCATTTTTCCCATAAAATTGGATTCTGTTAATCGTACATCAAAAATGGAACTACTACTTGTAATCGCATTCTCAATCAAATACCACGATGTCAGTCTTAAGATAATCTATGGCAATGGGAAAATCGAATGAACTCAAAATCAGCATGATCATGTATTTTTTAAGAAATTAAATAAAAACAACAAGGTTTTATTATCGGTAATTCAGGCAGTGTTGCCCATTTGACATCCTCTTAACAATCAAGATTAAATAGGGTTCGATTCAAAAAACAATGGTGACACCTCCTAATATATTGGTATAAATAAAAGACGCAACACTTTATGTGTAATTCTTATGGCAAGTGTTGCGTTTTTATTTGGACTAGTGTATATAACAGTTAGAATTTAGCCCTAGAAACCCACAGATGAAATATACCGCGCAACCATACTGACGCTGCATATTCCGCGACGAAATTTGTCACCTGTCAAAAACGACGATCTATACCTGACGATATCTCGTTTGGAATTAATTTCTAATTATAATTAGTTTATTCTCGACGAGATATTTTCTCGCAGAGTATGCTTGAAGAGATTCAAATAAAAACGATCAGATAATGATCAGATAATAAAAGAAAAAGACCAGATCGTATCCACAGCGTCGAAATTGGTAGGATGCAGTTATTTGAGCCTCAAATATTTGGTAGACCTTTTTGAGAGGTCAAAAAGTTTACGCCATGATATTTAGTCTCTAAAAATTTTTCGCTGTATGTCTAAAACATATATAACAAAAATGCATATATAACATATGTGTTATATATGTATGTCTCAGTGTCCTAAAAAAAGCGATCCTTGTCCTACGGAAAAGCGATCAGTGTCGCTTTTCTTATTTTCGTTACGTCTGGCCCCAGCTCGTTCATGTCAAAGTCATTCCTCGATAACCTGAGGGTGTCCATGCAGGATTGTCCATTTTTCTTTTTCATATGTATCTGATCAGGGTGGTGTAGATGACTTGCATCCCTCGTTCTTAGGCATCTTCCTCTGAATTTTTGGCGTTATACGCTGCCTCTCGGCTGCTCTGATTGACGAAGATGTGTGGTCCTCATTTAGTTTCACCAGTTTCCCTTTCTGTCATCTTGGATTTTTGTAAACCTCTGGCGATCTGTTTTCTCCTGTACAGGAAAAGCCTTCCAGCACTTTTTTTCTTGAGGTCTCTTCTTGAAGTCTGCCAGTATTTAAGAACTCAGATATTCTGGAGTCATCTTTCTCTGAAGTACTTTTCTCTTAACAGAAAGCCTTGGAGAATATTTTCCGCACGTGACCGATGACTGGTTTCGCGAGCACAGAGGTGCTCATGACGTTCGACATTTTGAATTAAATTTCTTTGATGACATTAATTCTCGACTTCATATCTGTGGCTCACAGGAAAAACGAGGTAACTGTATAGGGATTCCATATATACTTTCCTTGTTTTTCCTGTCAACCACAGATATAATCAACCAGGTCTCTCAGTCAACCAGTTCTCAGTTTCTCCAGGGCGAGAAGTGCTTTAGTACTCCTCATTATTTCTCTGCTTGAGGCAGAGTCCTCTATTTCCATGGTTATCTCAACATGTCGGTTTGGATGTTTGTATTCTTGTAGTTTAAATAAAGCTATCATCCAGTATTGTACCAGCGCTTCGTAGATATAACACTCCTACCATCAAGGCGCTCCAATGAACTGCGATGAAAACTAATCCGGATTTTATGTCAGACTTTGACCATGTCCCTGTCATTGAGACAATCCTTTCTAGCAAAACAGCCGTTTTAGGTTTTGGTTGGATTTTTCATTCCTCTAGCCTGTTTGGACCGCGAGAGATATTTTATTTCCCCCTACTATCTACATGTAGCGGACATTCCCTTATCCGTCACCTGGGGACGCGCCACGTATAAGTTACGGGCACCTTTGCCGTAGAATATATGCATAATTATTAATATATTATGTATACGAACGAATTCACGAGAAGTTGACAATTAGGGAAACAAAAAGGGAACTATTGTTTGAAAAACAATAAATAATTTCATGAGATTGTTGGGTGGGAAACTACGATGTCTGAACCAAAATGTCCAGTCTGCGATCACCTCCTATTCTTATGTCCAAATTCAAATTTTTTTTCTAAATATTTGTGACTATTCAAGACGTTTCATTAAATTATAACCAAAATTCAAAATTCAAAATTCATCAACGTCACTCATTCTGTAGAAATTTGATGATGTTGAAAATGACCAGACAACGAATTAGTTCAACTGTTACTGTTATTTGTTTAAGCCGTTGTGAATAAAATTTGAATTTGAATTTGAATCCCCTAAACACAACAAGTGGCACATCCGAAGGTGTGCCGTCAACATAGAATAATTTTTCTCTTTAGTCACTTAAGTGGACGTTAATTATGCATTTGCTCATAACGGTTTAACGAAAATCGGTTTGAAATAGCTTGTGGTATTTGTGATCGTCTGTGGTTCGAATTTAATATGAAGAATTTGCCAAAACGAGCTTTTGATCTAGTTAAAGAGAAGTATCCCGAATCAAATCTTTTTACAATGTTAATATGCGACACATGTTACAAATCTTTGTTGAATTCAAGAATTCCTCGATTAGCAACTGTAAATGGATTCCGATATCCTCCTCACCCTTCAGATCTACCAAAACTCGATCTAATTTCTGCAAGATTAATTTCACCAAGGTTTTTATTGATGCAGATACGTCAACAGACAAGTTATTAATATTCCTGCTGATGTTAATTCTATGGTAACGAGTCTTCCTCGTTGTCTCGATGACGATTAAGTATTCAGCATTCACATTAAACGATATTTGATCCATAAAACGAATATTTTATCTGGATATATTAAGAAGTCAACAATAAAAAAATGGCTCCATTATCTAATTAAAACACCATTGTATCGGATGTACAATATTCGGATCGATAAAGAATTCTTAAACACGATGGATCAACCACTTATGCATATACCTTCTAGGTATATGTCAGGATGTCGATCTTCGGATTGCGAAACAACAAATACTTATGTGGAGTGAAGAAAAGTACCTCGATATAGCGCCAGGAATGAATAAGAAACCTCTATCACCGGTATTTGACGAGCATGCAGAAGAATTAGGATTTCCTAATATTTATTATGGGCACCCGAGGGTATTCACAATAGACAATGTTACACCATATATGATGGCATCGAGCGAAATTCGTCGTTCAGATCGACGTGGAGCTGGACAAGAACATATTCTGTTTATGACAGGAAAAGTAATGAGAATACGCTTGACCGACGGAATATATTGTACCTTCAAGGATAGTGCGAATTTGAGAAATCTGACGCGAGAAGATTTAGAGAATAGAAATTTAATAGAAAGCATGATTGAACAAAATTTATCCTTTGAAATCGATACCAAATAGTGTGCAATATTGGATGAGCCGGAAAAGAAAAAAATCCATTTCTCGCCGTTTAGAAAAAGGCGAGAAATGGATGAATGAAGGTGATCCAGTCACATCAATGGGACAAGATTTACGAACTAAACTCGTGAATGAGGACCCCGTTACTTGTTGTTTGTATTTCGACAAACTGATTAATACTATTATGTACTTATTAAAGCATAAGACGTTTTCACCATTTTA